>VDFB02054134.1:0-13656 GCA_007258455.2 Sequoia sempervirens | reverse complement strand
GATCTTGAATCAAGGGGCTAGTGCATCCCCTAGATTCAATACCATCCTATATCTTGAATATTTGGATATTTTAACCCCTCTTGACATATTCTTACTTCAGTGCGAGTATAAGCATAAGGTCATACTCTTATTAAAGTGGGGGCTAAATGTAGCATAAAAAATTGTCACCCTTGACAATTTCACACTATGTTTAACTCTTCCCTATGTTCTTGGACCTAATAATGCATTAATTTCCAATTTTATAAACACTCTTAGAAAATAAACCATGGGAAATAAAATTATGCATTTAATATTTTTCCCCTGATACTTTTAATTTTGAAAAAGCAAAAAATCTAGTCAAGGGCACATTATGCCCTAGACCAACATTTTGGGCTCGAAATTTGAATATGTCAGTGTCAATAATTTATTATTTGAATTTCCAATTTCAATTATCGATAGTCAACATTTTCTTTTTGGGAAATTAGAAGAGTTGCACATAAATAACTAGTCATTTTCACAATTAATAATAAGTATTCTAAGGACTTTAATTGAGAAAATTGAGCATCCTAAAAGTATTCAAGAGGAGTAAAGAGAAAAAATATCAAGATTATTGAAAAATTTCATCATTTAAGAATCATGTCATATATTATGTGAGTTTGTCTTCATGTTACATGCATTTTGTTTATGTGTACTAACCCTTGTAGGTGATCAAATAAATTTAATTCAAGCAACAATTGATCCTTAAAGGTGATGAGTGTGACTTCAATCCATTAAGGAGATCATATCTGAGTGGTGAGTTGCATAAAAGTTGTCAATTCATTATTTTTTTACCAATTAGCCTCTATCCAACAAAGGATACAATCCCCTTCATTATAATTTTCTATTGTGCAGGTAGAAATACCAACATGGGGTTTGACTTAGGCAAGCCCCTATATGAAACAACCCTTCCTCTCCTCTTATGTGTGTAGGTTACAGATCTAAAGTGAATTGAAGGAAGATTGAATACTATTTTTTCATTTATGTATCAAATCCCTACAAGTTGACAAGTCACAAAATCCACATTTTCTCACAAATAGATAATTTTTTGACAACACCCAAAAGACAAAAGCTGCAGACTGGTTGCAAGATCAAGCTCAAATTTACACCTCAAGTGCAGCAGTATCTTCCATTTTCATTTATAATATCTAGTTTCTTAGAAATTATAACATACTACCACATTTTCATAGTTTACATAGTTAGTTCATTTACATCATTCAAAACTAGTCAATTAGGAATCATAAATCAACCATCCATCACATCCACACTCTCACACACAATGATTATAACCTGATCCACCATTCTAAATCTTATTATTAGGATTTTTAGTCAAGTGGATTTGAGATCATTTCTAATCCTCCAATTAGGAAAGGTGTGATTTAGGACCTAGATCCCTTTTTCAAATCAAAAAATATCACCAATGCCAAAGTTTGGTTCAGCTAGTTGTTCTTTTTATTTTGTATGTGAGTCTCTCCTTTGATCACTATCATGTGCATCTCCTCCATCATGTAGAAACCCGTCTCCTTTTCGATTTATGCTCATCATATATCTCCTCTTGTTTTTTCCAATTCTCCCATTACTGCTAAGTTTTCATCACCTGAAATTGCTTATTTCCTTATTTCAAGTGCAAATGGCATTCATACTTGTTCAGTGCCCGAGTAAGAGGAGACTATAGTCCAAGAAGAGGTGGTTTTTAATAAATTTTTCACGAAGGATAAATTGCAAGGAAATAGATAGAGAAAGAAATAGAAGAAGCTAAGATAGAATATGAAGATTGTGAGTCATTACATGATACAAAAGTCATGCATACCCTTGAACATAAAGCGACTTTGAGGCTAATAGTATGGTTAAGCTATACCATTTAGAAGAGAAAAATTTGATATGTCAGATAACAAAAGAGAGACTTTTCTATTCTTGCAAGTGATTTCCAAGCACCAACAGTAAGGAAGAAGAGATCAAGAAGACTACTCAATACTGCAGTAGATGACCAAGGGAATATGATAGCATCAATTTCTATACCAAGGGTGGACAAGCTTGAATGTGAGATGTTGATGGAGGATTACCAATTAGAGGAGGTAAAATTGGGAACTCAAATTAGGAAAGAGAAAAATAAATTATTTCAAAAATATGTGTTTTTTTATTCTAGACAAAATGCAAAAAGATAAAAATATAAAGAAAGAGATCAAATATCAAGTGTCACAATTATCAACTTATGCCAATGATCTAATCAGTCATATTGATTTAGTTGGGGTTGGATGAATTCTAGAGGAAAAATTAAATAAGGATGTACAACATAAAAATATTGAAGGTATGGTTTCTATTGTTAGGAAGATAAAAGCTAAGATTACAAAATTGAATGAAGAAAATATGAGATTATGTGATCATTGGAGCTTGGGCATAGTATTTATCTACCTAGATGAATAGTTACATATTATATAAATGTCAAGAGAGGGATATTTTGAAAGTTAAGGTTAAAAAATTAGAAGAAGACTTAAAATAAGTGGAGAGGTTAAAAAATGACAAAGGATAATGGAGAGAAAAGAGTTTAATTGATTTGATTGAGAATATGTTGTAGTACAAGTTATCTTGCATCATTGACCATGCTGAGGAAGTCTGAGAGAGTTATAGAACTTTGAGGGATGCATTCAAAAATTATATATGATGACAAAGAGATTAAATTGTTTCCATATCAAGTTGTGTAATAAAATTATATTCTTGAAACTATTGTTAGAGCATGCAAATTTTGATGTTGATAGTCTTGATTATATTTCAGGTATTATTACAAGGTTTGATCCATTAGAAAATATTCTTGAATATGATAATAATTTTAAGGAAATAATAGATAAAGAGATGAATTCCTTTGAAAAGTTGATAGTATTTAGGATTCCTCCTATTTGAACATGAGAATTAGAGTTAAAGAAATGCTCTATTTGGAGAATTGATTTTAGTCAAATGCTTCCTTTTATGTTTAGAGAAATTAATATTGATGACAAGATGAACATGGATATGTTGAATTCTAGTTTGGAGAAGATTTCAAAGCTTTTCTATGGGATGATTACTTTTTTGAAGATTATGGAGAAATTGATAGGTGATAAATACATCGTTCATATGACAACAGTCAATTGATTTCTTGGAGTCAGGTGAGAATTGGGCAATACAATGCAAATTGTGAAATGCAATGAGGAAATTTTTTATTTATTTTTGAATGAGAAAAATTATCAAAATTCAATGTTGATTCATGTATTAGATGCTTATATGTGTGGTAGATACACCTGGTGAATTTTTCAAAACCATGAAATGCAATTATTATCAATACAATGTATAGTGTACTTTGCAAATCAAATTAGATATTTTTTTTTTGCTAATTGTTATTGTAGATATAAATAGGTTGTAACCAAAAACTTCCAAAATATAAATAAGTGAAGCCAAACCATGCCATATTACTTAATTGGGACCCAAATCTACATCAAAGTGCTTCTCAATACTTCCTAAAATAACAATTATCCTTCACAATTAGCACTAGCATGCCAGGTCATCAAAACCTGTATAAACACTAACAAGCAACACAAAACACACCTTTAAAGGTTTGGAAACATCTCAAATACCATACAAAAATACTCCAAAAATTTCATACAACACCTTAGAATATTCTAGCATCATTAGAATATTCTACACAACTACTACAACCACCTGAAACTCAAGAACACCTCCATTCTGTGCAACCTAACATACTAGCACAAACATCCAACACATCAAACAACCTTGTAGGATGACTCATAACCTAAAACATCAAGGAAAGGTAGATATAGAAATTATAAGCATGTTTCCAAATCTACAACACTAGAACCTTAAGTGTGGAAAAATATAGAGAAATCTCATTTCTCTTAGACACCCTATTTCACTAGATAGACATATAGTCAAACACATCTTCCATTGCAAAATGATCTAGAACCTAAAACTCTAGATATAAAACCTCTGAAAAAATATCATCATTACATCCAAAACACATGGGAATATCTTCAACCATGAATAAATGTAGAGAAAAACACTAAATACTACTCTGTCCTACTAAACTTTCTTTTATTCAAATTTTCTCAAAAGCACTTGGAAACCAAGTGAAAAAATTTCATTAGCAACTTTGCAACACATCGACAAAATATAAATCATGCAACACTTTCTAACTATAACAATCTCCTCAATCAAATCGACAACCTCTGCAACTATACTAAAGTAGGACATAAATGCCAACAATGACATTGTGTTGACATTAATAGCAACAACTCCAAACTTCCAACAATTATAATGCTAGGGGTTGAAATCATCAACACCAACAACGTTCCAAAACTTTCTTCATACAAAGGGTTGACATCAATGATAACACCCAAGCAACTCACAAACAACTCAAGCTTCCAAACTTCCAACAGTGATACTTTTGAAAACTTTAATTGGAGTAATTGTTGACCAATATACAAAGATAGATATTTAAAAATTAAACAAAAGTGAAAATTATAGATCTCCAAAGAGTAGTAAAGATATTCTTTATCTAAGGATGATTTGGATAGTGTTGCTACATTTTCATTAGAAATAAGAAATTTTGAAGGAAAAAAGGCAAGTTGGATGGTGATGCATGGTAATCTTGCCAAGAAATATGATGTCCAGTGTTTTAATTTTTTATAGTACATTGGGTCCACAACCTAATGAAGTTACTCCAACTTTAATAGCTTTTTTCAAATATGCATAAAAGAAAATATAGATGGAAGTTATGTTATTGAGGATAAATATTTGTAAATGCTATATCTCCTCATTAGGTTATATGACCACCTATTTTTTTTCCTTGGAAGTTTCCTTTGGAGGAAATTTATTACACCTATCAGGTTCAAAAATTGAGACAAAGTTCCATATTAACCAACTGTGTCTACTTTAGAAATTGTTCTAGATCTATTACATGTCTTCCAGTTGTTGGATTTATGAAAGTTCCTTTAGGGATAATTTTTTATTTTTCCGAGTATTAATTGTAATAAAATTTGATAGAGTATGAATATTTAATGTGCCCCAATCATTTAATGATAATTTATTATTAACCCTTGGTGTTGATATGATCTCAACCAATAGTTGTGACCTAGGTTTTGTTGTTCTTTCCTATAAAAGATAGTATTTTCTCATTGTAAAGGTGTTGGAAATATTGTCATTAGTGTCAAAGGGGAATGGACAAGATATTTTATCATTGATGTCTTGTTGTCATTGATGCTAAAGGATGAAGATGAAATCTTTATAGGAAAAGGTCGTAAATTGCATCATCAAAAGGATAGTAAAATTGGTTGACTTCATATTTAACTCCTATACAAAATTGACAACATAATTCAAGATATGAAGTAGTGAAATCTAAGTCTTTATTTATTGGTGAAGTCAAAATGAAAGTTAAATTTTTATATGGCTGAACCATTAAAGTGTCAAAGGAAACAATGAGATAAAAAAACAGTATTGATTATTATTAATATCACACAATTCCTAGAGAAATGCCTCATAAAGGATATTTTTTCAATTGAATACAAGCTGATTTTGAAGAATTAAAATAAAATAATTCCTTGGTATGGCCGAATATCCTCATATAGATACCACTTTGATGTTAAATTAACTTGTTAAAAGGATGACTTCAACTCTATTGGGTGTAAGTGTTCCTTGTGGGAGGTGTTTAAAAAAAATTATAATTAAATTATTTGATGAGGTTGAACCCCCTCCTAGAGGAGCCCCACTTTGGGGATTTAATATTTAAAATAAAATATTTATATTTAAAGTTTGTCAACCTCTTTGGGAGAGTCACATCTCTTGGGTGAAGAGGTATTTAAAGGGTTATGATTGAGGTATTTAATAGAGTTTTTGGGGTGCATTTTAAATTAAAAATTATTGAATATAATTCCTATTTAGAGCGGATATAAATTAATTAAAATCAAACTTCAAGAGCATATTTAAAAGAAGTTTATGAGCAGATCTAAAGGTAATTTGGAGAAAACATGTAAATTGATTTGGAGTAGACATGTAAGGAATATTTATAATAGTTTAATTCAAGTATAAGAATATTCAAGAGAATATTTATAGAACATCATTCATAGAATATTTGTAAGAAAAAGTTGTTAAATATTTGAGTAGACCTTTTGAGGTATTCTATTGTAGATTTTTGCCAAAGTTGTGAGTAGTTTTATGATGGTTTTGAGAAGATTGGTAAGGGAGTTAATAACATATTTTGTGAATATATTAAGGAAAATTGGTGAAGAATATTGAAGTAACAATACTCATGAAGGAAAACATAATATTCATTTGGAGGTTGGTACCTCCTAATTCAGGAGATAAGGAGTTTGGTGCCTCTCATTAGAAGAATTTGGTGTCTTTTGTTGGTTTGGTGCTTAGTTGTGGGGGTTGGTGTCTCAAGTGGGTTGGTGCCTACAAATATTGTATGTGGGGATTAGTGTCTCCAGTGGGTTGGTACCTACAAATATTATAAGTTGGGATTGGTGTCTCTAGTGGGTTGGTACCTACAAAGACTGTAAGAGAAATTTTATATAAGCAATATTTTGTTGTGTTTTTCTCTTGTAAGGGTTTCCACAAAAATGTTGTGTTCTTCTTGTGTTGTATAAATGATAGATCTTATGTGATTGGCATTGCTATGGTTGTTAAGTTTTGGAAAAGTAAAAAAATATCTTATACTAATTCACCCCCCTCTCAATATAGTAATATGCTCATCAATTGGTATCAAATTGGGTTCCTTCAAGAATAGCCTAACCACTAGAAGGTAGATATCAAAAGCACACATGGCACATGTGTTAAGAAGGTTTCTCTTAAAATAGAGCCTCATTATTTGATGAAACAAACTATACATTATGAAGTGAAAGGATGCACATCTACTTTATGACACTTGGATTTGATATTTATAAATTATTATTGTTGGTTATGTTAAACCACCTTCTCCACCAATGGATCAAGTTATAAAATGAACTAGCAAAAATAATATGAAAATTATGAACACTATTCTTTATGGTGTATCATAATCTAAATTTGTCAAGGTGATGCATTGTGGGCCAACAAAATAAATGTGGGAAAAAACTTTAAAATACTAATGAAGATGATCAAAAGGTGAAGAAGGCCAAGATCCAAACTCATCAAAGACAATTTGAAAGTCTTAAGATGAAGGATGAAGAAAAGATAGCCACTTACCTAATCTGTATTGATAAAATTATAAATGCCATATGAGGACTTGCTTAAAAATTAAAGAATTTGTGATCATGCAAATGATACTAAGATCTATTCCTTTGAGATTTGATGCAAAATTTTCTGCTATTGAAGAAATTAAGGACCTAGATCAATTGAATATGGACGAGTTGCATGCGATCCTCATGACATAAAAAATAAGGCTTAAGAAGGAGAAGACATCAAAGCATGAATATACCTTCTTGAAGTTTTGGATAAGATGGTGAATAAAGAACATGAATCAAGTGATAGTTCAAGCAATGAAGAAGAAGCCCAATTAGTGAGAAAGTTCAAGAAAGGATTTGGAGAACACAAAGCTAAGTATACTCTTCAATGTTTTAGTTGTAATATAGGACATTTTGTTACTAAGTGTCCATAGGCCAAAAGTGAAATTAGTGATGGGGATGAAGACTATATAAAAAAGAAAGGAAGGAAACATCACCATCACAAGAAGAATTACATACAAGGTAAGCATGAAAAGGACTTCCATAAGAATAAGAAGATCCTCTACTCCATGGAAGATAGTATCTCATTTGAAGAGAGCAATGAAACTATTTCTAATAATAATAGAGAAGATATTTTATTTATAGTAATAGAAACAAAGGATCATGCCTCAAAAAGTGAATACAAAGAAAAAAGAAGAGATGGATTTACAAGAATAAGAGTATGACAAAATGGATACAAAAGTTGATTTGGAAGGAGAACTCATTTGTGCCCTAAATGAGATCAAGAGGATTAGAAAGAAGAATTCAAAGAAATAACTATAGCTTCAAGAGGATAGTGAATCTAAGGAAAGAATTTCACAAAATCTTGAAGAACTATAGAAGATGATCATAGATCTGAAAGTTCAAATTAAAGAGGAAAATAAAATAAAGAAAGAGGTACTAATCCAATTGAAAGAAAAAGAAGAAAATTGTGAGAGGCTAGAGTCTGATATTTTTTCTTTGAGAAATAAATTGGAGAAAACAAGTGCTCAATTGAACAAAGACCTGAATAGTACAAAAATATTAGATAATATTCTCAATTCCCAAATGGAAACTAACAACAAGAGTGGTATTGGTTATGAAGAAGGTCAAAATTTAAAAACCACACAATCCCCAAAGAAGATAAATGGAGATGTTATCAAAATATACATCAATAGTGAGAGCACCAAAAATGAATAAGGTAATATCCTTCACAAGGACAACAAGGATAACTACAAAGGATCATTTCCTTCAAGATAGGCATACATGACAAGTTTCCAACACTCTTTCTGTGGTTATTTCTTTTTATGCAATCAATTTTGTCATAAAGAAGTGGATTGTAGAGCTCATGCAAGAAATGATTTTGGTTTATTTAAGAGGAACTCTAATTAGTTTTGTCCTTTAGTAGATTTCAATGTCATATACTATAAGTGCAACAATTTTAGGCATATAACATGATTTTTTAAAAGTTGTCTTATGCCTCCTAGACAAAAAAAAGGTGGATACTATGGCCAAATAAAAGAAGGAAAATAGAAAATTATAGAAAAATAAAAAGTGAGAAAGAAAAGAAAAAAGAAGAATCTATGCTTGTGCTTAATGTACAAGAACTATCACATATTCATAAGGAGAAGTATGAATTCAAGGGGAGCTAATCAATGCAATATCTTTCAGCTCTGTGGAGAAGAAAATTAAAAGATAGATTAATTGATACATGTTATATATGAAGGTATTCAAGCATCTTGTTTATATCGATGTCAAAGGAGGAGAGTTCTGAAATGGGGGAGAGTTACAACATGAAAAAGTTATTGAAAAAGGAAGAATGGAACTACTAATATCAAGAAGTATTACAGATAGAGGAATTTTTCCTTATCAAAGTACTAAGCTTCCCTTTTCCATTGATCTCAAAGGGGGATAGATATAGAAAGGGGGGAAATGCAAAATAAAATATTTATGCTCATGTTGCCATCAATAAAAAAGGGGGAGATTGTTAAAAATATTATCATTAATGTCAAAGAGGGATGGGAAAGATAGTTTATAATTGATGTCTTGTTCTCATTGATGTCAAGGTTTAAGAGGAAATCATTATAGGAAAAATTCCATTTATTGCATCATCAAAAGGACTATAAAATTGGTTGAATTCGTATATAACTCCTATACAAAATTCCCAATATCATTTAAGATATGAAGCGGTGAAACGTAAGTCTTTATTTATTGGTGAATTCAAAATAAAAGTTAAAGTGTTATATGCCTGACCCATTCAATTGTCCAATCCAACAATGAGATCAAAACAAGAGTAGTGATTATTATTAATATCAAATTATTCCCAAAGAAACATTTCATAAATGATATTTTATCATTTCAATACGAGACAACTTTGAATAATTAAAATAAAATAATTCCTTGGTTTGTTCGACTCTCCTCATATAGATGCCACTTTTATGTTAAAATAAATTGTTAAAAGGTTGATGGAATATTTTTGGTGTAAGAATTCCTTATAGTAGGTTTTTAACATAAATTGTAATTAAATTATTTGATGAGGTTGATCCCCCTCATCGAAACACCTCACTTTGGGAATTTAATATTGATATTTAAAGTTTGGCCAACCTCTTCAAGAGAGTCACATATCTTGGGTGACGAGGTATTTGAAGGGGAATGATGAAGGTATTTAAGAGAGTAAATAGTCTATTTGAAAGTAAGAAATCATTGAATATCATTCCTATTTAGAGCATTTCTAAAGCGATTCAAATTAGATTTCAAGAGAAATTTTAAAATAAGTTTATGAGAACATTTAAAGGTGATTTGGAGAAAACATATAAGTTAATTTGGAGTATAACTTTAAGAGAGATTTATTGGAATTTAAGGAATATTTGAAAGAAATTTAAGAGAAGATTAATAGAACATCATTCATAGTAGATTTATGAGCGAAAGTTGTTGAATTTTGAGTAGACCTTTTGAGGTATTCTATTACAAATTTATGCCAAAGTTCTGAGTAGTTTCATGAAGGTTTTGAGAAGATCAGTAAGGGAATTTATAGCATATCTTGTGAATATATTAAGGTAGATTTGATGAATCATATTGAAGCAATGATATTCAAGGAAGAAAATATAATATTTATTTAAATATTTTTACCTCTGAATTGATGATATCGGGAGGTTGGTGCCTCCCATTGAAGAGATTGGTGTCTCTGTTGGGTTGGTACTCAATTGTGGGGATTGGTGTCTCTAGTGGGTTGGCACCTACAACTATTGTAAGTTGGAATTGGGGTCTCCAATGGGTTGGTGCCTACAAAGATTGTAAGAGAAGTTTTATATAAGAAATATTTTACCATGGTTTTATCTTGTAAGGGTTTCCATGTAAATTGTGTGTTCTTCTTGTGTTGTATAATTGATAGATCTTGTGTGATTGACATTGTTATGGTTGTTAATTTTTGAAAATGTAAAAAATCATCTTATACTAATTCATCCACTCTCTTAGTATAAGTATGTTCTCATCAAAATGTTTTTTATGTTGATACAATACTATTTGAAATTAATACAATGAAATAAACATTGATTCATTGTTCACTTATTTTTTTCTCAAATATTTCATGGTTATTTTGTTTAGTATTAGATAAAATTTAATTACAGTGGTGATGAATTTTTATGATGTTCAATAGATACCTAGTCCATACCATTTGTAGCTTGTTGATTGAGTTTATTTGCATGGTTAGTCTTAACATTGTTTTCATTTAGTTTAATTATAAATATTTTTTTATGTTATCCCAAAATTGGGTATTCAAATGAGTGTTTATGATCCAAAAATCTTTTATTTCTATTGAAGATAGCATTGTTTCTTGAACATTGTGAGAATTGTTGGGATTAAGGTGTCTCAACCTTAAAGAATCCCATGTTAAATTAATTAATTTATTTTCCCCTATGTTGCTGATCTAGTTTATTAAATGTAAAAATATAAGTTCCCAAGTTGATAAGATACTTTGTGGGACCTAGCTGTTAGTTGGCTTCCTATATGCAATGTGAAAAGTGTGAGAATTTCACACTTATCACATGGGAAATCCTTTGGGAAAAAAAAATGTTTATACCTCTTAAATGTGCACCATTGTGACACATGGATTTTTACTTTGAAAGTTAGCACTTGGTGGGCCCCACGTGTGAGCACATTCCTTCTATGGAGAAAGGGAAACAACAAAGTGTGACACTTGTCACTTAGGCACTCAATGTAGCATTTTGAATTATGTTTTCTTCAAGTATGTCTACCATGATTCCATATGGCATTGGTTTGAGTTAACTCATTCTCAGAAAGGAATGTTGCTAAATGGAGACTGAGTTGTCACGTGGAGTGACTAAGAGTAAAAAATAATTTCTACTTTTGAAGTGGAGCTATATTTTCTCAATGGGAATCCTTGCATGTAGGGTTACTTGATTTTTGGGAGTGTTATTCACTTGGGACTTGTGTATTTTGTTGGTTTCAATTTGCATGCATGCAAAGACTATGGGAATGAAACATGAGTGAAATAAATATGTTAATACCTTAGTGCATTGTGATATATTGTATTGTAATTTTTTGAGACACCGTTATGCCACCTGATTCACTCTAGACTTTGTATCATTGTGTAGTAACACCTACAATAGCATAGACTCTAGAAGTTGTATTGTAATTGTTTTTTACTATTATACAATTGATATGTGCTTTGGTGTGTGGATTTTTACTGAAAGGGTTTTCCCATGTAAATTTTATGTCTTATGGTTTATTGTTTAAATCTAAAAAATAACTAAATATATGTGCAATCTTAAATGAAATTGTAAGTGTTAATGATTTCCAAAAAAAATTACAACTCTCTTATTTGATTTGCATTAGGAAGGTTTGAATGGTTTTTTATGCAGATCTAGTTTGGATGGGAGTTTTACAAGGAAAACATTTGTAATATTGTTGTAGGTTTAAGATGATAAGAAAATATGAAAGGATATAGATGGAGAAATTTAATGGATTTTTTTTTGAATTGTGGGAACTCAAAATAGAGGATATGCTCATAGATAGAGATCTATGGGTTACAATATATAAAGTAAAACCTACAACAATCTCCCAAGATGGTTGGGATAGAATGGATTTGAAATCAAAGGGTTTGATAAGACTCTCATTAGTTGACATTGTGCTCCTAAATGCCCATGAGAAGAAGACTACAACTGAGCTTTGGAAGAAGCTTGGTGATATTTATTAGGGTAAATTCTTGGAAAATAAGCTATTTCTAAGAAAGAAATTGTATTCTTTGAGGGTGGAGGAAGGATGATCCATTGTGGATCACATGAATGCATTCAATATGATTTTTGCCCAACTAGGTTCTATTGGTGTGAAGATTGATGATGAGGATTGTTGCATGCTTTTTTTATGTTATTTTCTAGACTTGTGGGACCACTTGGTGATAGATATTGGAAGAAAAAAAACCACTTTCATGATGAAAGATGTGGTTGATTTTCTATTGTCTAAAGAGATGTGAAGGAAATATTATGAGATGACCAATAAGGCCCTATCTATTCATCGTATATTGAAGAAGAAAGACAAGAAGAAGTAAAAGAAGCCTAAGTCAAAGTATTTAAGGAGGTCTAAGTCTCTTGGGAAAAAGTATAAGGCTAAATGTTGGAAGTGTGGTAAATCCAATCATTTTTGAAAAGAATGCAAAGAGGAGAAGAAAATAAAAATAACAAATTATCCTCTGATTCTAATTCTAAAAAATTCTCTTGAGATGATACAAATGTATTTTTCACAGCCTTGGTAATGCATGTATTAGAAGATGTGTGGTTGATTGACTTAGGTGCCTCTTTCCACATGACCTCGCATAGAGGTCGGTTAGCAAAGTATGAGGAGTATAACTATGGGAATGTGTTTCTAGGTGATTACTCTCACCTAAAGTTTGTTTGTCATGTAAGATTCAAGATCCAATTCCCTAATGGTAAAGTGACTGGGATTGATGGTGTCCTGCATATCCCCAGTTTGGCATAGGACCTACTTTTAGTATGTAAGCTAAGTTATGTGGGTGTGCAAGTTGTTTTCTCAAGTGGTCGATAAATTATGACCAGAGGTTCTATGGTGCTTATTAATGGTTTTTCAATTGGAACCTTGTATAAGATTGATGCATGCATGGTTAAGTGTAATAGTAATTATGTGAAGTTCAAGAAATGGTCTTTGGATTCTTCACCCTCACCATCAAATCAAGTAGAAAAGAAGACCATTGTGTCTACATTTGATGGTCATGTTTTCTAGGTACCTAAGGGTGCCAATTATTTCGAGATAAAACTTTTAGCAAAGGAAAGAATGTTGTAGCACCAAATTCTTGGCCATATTGGTGAGAAGGGTCTTAGAGCCCTAAAAAATAAGAGACTTGTTGAAGGCCTTGATGATTGTAATCTCAAGTTCAATTTTACGAAAAATATATTTATGGAAA
>VDFB02054133.1:0-29361 GCA_007258455.2 Sequoia sempervirens | reverse complement strand
ATCATCATTGAGCCCAATCACTGATCTCTTTCTTTTTTCCCTTTCCCTTTCTCATCGGTTTTAGGTTTGGTGTTTGGTTGTTTTTTCATGAATCCAACCTAAACCCTAATCCTCAAACCCAGATGGGGAGCACAACTCATTAGCACACCTACCACCTTGGCATTGCATTAAATTTGTTGACAAGCATTAATGACTGCTTTGGCATGCAATTTAATGAGGGGTTTTATTATTGTTTGATCTCATTTTGGGTCACTTTTTATTCGTAATTTGAGCTCTCGTGCTTCCTTTATTGAACCTGATGATCACATGATTGTGGGTGTGTGCATGTGGGTGTGTGTATGATTTTTTGTGTTTTGAGTGTGCTCCGGTGCCCTCACGTTTGTGTTCCCTTTAGTGTGGCTTTTGCTTTGATATCTTTGACTTTATTCATATCACTTGTCATTTGAACCAGGTAGGGCTTCCTTATCTAAGTTTTGGTTTAATGGTGAGCTTTTCTTTCTTGTCTATGTGTGTTCTCATTTCTTTCTTTGTCATCTATTTTGTGTTTTTTCCTTTTTGGTTTCCTTCTGGGTTTGATTTGGGGTTTTTTGTTATTTCTTCTTTTTTTCCCTTGTGTGCATTTTCTTTTACCCCTTGTTGAATCCTCTCAAATCTTGACATGTCAATCAAGGTTGTTTGAGATGATTTCTTTGATAAATTTATGGTCATCAACAATCGAGCTTACCTCTTAATGTTTATTGGTCTTTAACAATAAAGGATAATGGTTGTTATCAATCCCCAATCCTCAATGGTCTAACTTAATGATTTCAATAAACTCTCAGTCATCATGGATTGGGTTCAAATAATAACATCCAAAAAGTATTTCACAAAGATTAAGGGTCATTCTTGAACCTCAACCATTGATTGTTTGTCTTAAACGTCTTCTTTTATATTTTTTGGTCATTGATGATTGGGTTTCACTCTTAACAGTTAATGGTCTTACAATCCAAAATATAGGGATCGTTCTAAAACCTTAACGCTTGATGCTTTTCCTTAACATTTTTTGATAAAATTTCAGCCATCGAACATTGAGTTTCCCTCTTAACGCCTACAAAAACCCCAACCCTCGATGCTTTTCCTTAACAATTTTCAATAAACTTTCAACCATTGACCATTGAGTTTCCCTCTTAACACCTACAAGTCCTTTTGAGAAAAAGATAATGGTTACCCCCAACACCCAAACCTTGATGCCATGTTATAAATCCATCAAGAAATTTAGCTCTCGATGACACAATCTATCTTATGACATTTGAGGTAAGAGTCAAGGCATACTCTCGAAGATTGACTCTCGATATGATGTAAATTTTGTCGAGTATAAAACCAAATATTTACACTATGATTAACATGAGTTATTGATAAGTCTCGAAGCCTGATGGTGAAGTTTATTTTAAATGTTGGCTAAATATGGACTTGGAATTGAGATTTTTGTAAGATTTCATATTTCCTAATGGGGGATGTTTGTCCAATTTTTGTAGCAAATATGAAAGGTAACAAAGAAAAGATGAAGTATGAATTTAAAGGCTACCATCCTCCTTCCAAAATTTTCTCTCTATACAATGAGACTAAAGATATGGACCTTGGACATGTAAACATTGAATAAATAGATTACAAAGGGTACATAAAGAAGGAGATAGGAAAAACTTGGCCCAAGCCATGATAGTTTCAGGATTGACATAAGTTGTTTCTTTCCCAGTATAAGTGCAATCACCAGAGCTAGTATTAACCCATGACCAACACTATAATAAGAAGAAAAGAAAGATATTTATACCATCAAGGGTAGTGACCTTTTGGATATTAGTGTTGAGATGGTTGAAAGAATACTTGGCCTTCCAATATTTGCTAAATATGATGAAGACACCATGGAAAATGCTTTGAGATACTATGTCAGAAGCAATAGGCAAGCCAAAAACTTCATAAATAACAATCTCCTCCTTGTCCCCAGGGAGTGTGCGCAAAATATGGCCAAAGTACAAGACAAAATTTAGTTCAATGAGGATGCTAAGGAATTTATCACATTGTTAAGAAGGATACAGGGATATTCATATGCCAAGGAGTTTCATCCTTAGATGTGTTATTATATTTTGAAGATTGTAGATGGAAAAAGAATTGATTGGGGGAAAATAATTAGTGATCATTTGCATCACCAATTGAGTGAAGTACTGAAGACTACTAAGTTCTACATGACATCATATTTGGTGTATCTATGGGCTTACCAATCTACCTTTCCAATATTGAGGAGAGTAGGTTCCTTGTAGATGAAAAAAACTAAAGTATAATATTATTGCCCCCAACTAGAACTAAAATAAAGTAAGAAAAAATATTTTTTGGTTAATAATGATATTATTTTTCTACAATTTAGGGTTTAGAGAATGAATTTTCTAAAAGGTTATCAATGGAAGTAACTACTAAGCTGAAAACATGGGGAATTGGTACATCCAATTCAAAAAAATCACTTACATTAGGGTTGTTGGTTTCCACAAAGCACCCTGTAAATTACCTAGGTATCCAAGTGACAAGATAATCATGTTAGAATTGTGTAGGCAATTTGCTAAAATTCATAAGTTACTTTTGAACAAGCATAATTCAAGATATGTCTTCCCTATCAAGATTGGGGTATATTCTTGTGCCAACATGCAAACATCTAGTACTATAAAATTGAAATGGTCCCTTTAACAATGGACTTGTTGGGATACATCAAAGAAAAGTTTAATCCCATTGGAAAGATTGGTCCAATCATAGGAGATATTACAAGCATGAGCTTGCTCTAGAATAGCATTTGGATAATTTTTTAGATGAGCATGAGGTTAGAATTAAAGACTATTGTAAGTTATCTTTGGACATAATAAGAGAAAGATATTTTGGAAAAGTACCTAATAATTTAGAGGATGATGGAAAGGTATTGCATCCCACATATAAAACTGAAGGGATCTTCAATCAATTATTGGATATGTAATAGATTGGACAAACCCAAAATATTCCTCCATTGATAATAGATCTATAAACATGATTTTTAGATCAAATATGCAGTTGAAACAACCATACTCAATGCTTGATATGTTTCCCAAGGCTCAAAAATAAAGAAAGAAATCAAAAGAATCATCTAGTACTACTACAACTAGGAAAATAAAGGACACAAGAGAAACCAAAGTTGTTTCAAAATGAAAGAAAATTCAGGAGCTAGTGGTTGTTGAATTAGATGAAGATGAGGAAGAAGAGGAACATGTTCATTTCATAAGAAAAAAAAAGAGCTAGAAGGCATCCTACTCCATACCCATCCTCTTCCACATGTCCCTCCCATTCCCCCTCTTCTATAGAGGAAACCCCTCATAATCCTTTACCTCCCCATAATTCTCCACCATCATCACCCGTAGGAAACCTCCTCCTCAAACTTAGAACCTAATCCCAGTCTGACACAACCATCTCCTAATCCCTCACCTCCTCATTCTCCACCTCATTCTTCTCCTCCACCCCATATACTAATTTATTCAATACCTTAACAATAACAAGTAGTTCACCTAAGGAAGAGGGTAACCAAGTAGATGATGTTCAAATAGAAGAGAATAATGATACACAGGTACAAGAAGAACCTTCCCAAGGTGAAGACCAAGATCAACATTCACCACCCCACATGGAAGAAATAAGGGTGAACCTTCCTCCTCCTCTTCAATCTTGACATTCAGGAACTTGAAGCCTTCCAATATGGCTTAATCATACTATGAAAAAGAGGAAAATTTTATGTCCAAGAAGAAGAAGAATTTTATGTTTTAGCAAAAGTGTTCAAGTCTCAGTCTACCATAAAGAGAGCTACAAAACACTTTCTATTTAGGACAAATGAGAAAGGTGATAGGATAGCACAAGTCGATACCCCCATGGTAGATAAAATAAAATCACAAATGATTCCTAGGGATTATGACATTCAATAGATAAATTTAGGCACCTTGACCAAGGATGAAGAGAAGCATTCTTTGTAATCATTTATGTCCACTATACTTGAGTGAATGAAAAAAGATGAAAATACAAAGAATTGAAGGCTCTAGTAGGATAGTTGACTCACTACGTCGACCATTTGGTGGGACCCATAGACTCAGTTGACACTACTCCTACACTCATAACAACATTAAAAAAAGAATCCCAATATCTAGACCCAAAATTATACTACGCAATAACACAAAATTTAATTTGGTTCACCCAATGTGGGCTACGTCTACCAAGAAACAAGCGTCCACTATATTTTTATTATCCAACAAAACTTGATTGCAAAAATTCTCTCACACAACATAATTTTCTACTCTATGCTAAATCCAAGCACTCACACAACCTTGTCTCTTGTCTCTTGATCAATCACCACATACCAACAAGTACCACTGTTAATCTTGCATGCGTGTTATTTTTGTGGATGATTAAATTTAAAGTATTACTATTGTGGTTGATTAAGTGTTGAAATGTAAAAGATTTTTGTTATACTTATTCATCCCCCCTCTCAGTATAACTGTGCTAATAGGATATGTTATTTTTGGTAACACTAAGGATACTATTAAATACGTGAAATCTTAGCCTTTTGGATAGTTTGATATAAAGTAGGTGGAGGCTACTATTATGAAGATCATAAGAGGTAGAGCAAGCATAAATATTTGGTTGGGCCAAAGTAAGTATGTGAACTCTTTATAGCAACATTTCAAAATGATAGATAGTTAATTAATGAAAACTCATATTTTAGTGGGGTCTTATTATTTGATAATTATTTGTTAATTATTTGTCTAAAATTGATGGGATGCAATATGTCTCATGTTTCTTATGCTAGTGCTATTTGTAGTCTTATGTATTTTATGATTTGTATTGGGTCAAACATTGTCCAAGCAATGGGATTCTTAAATCATTTCATGGGTAATCATGGATGACATCAATGGGTTATAATAAATAGGTATTTCAAATATTTGTGGTTACTTTTGAGTACTCTTTATGTTATCAAGGATATGGTGTCTTAGGGGACTTGCAACACTTAAAGGATATTCAAGGATACGTGGATTATATTTGGGTATAAGATGTTGGTAGCAAGAGATATACTAATGACTATGTCTTTAGCATATCTGGTGATACTATCAATTAGATGAATACGTGGCAAGCTATGGTCACTTTGTCCATGAAAAGGAAAATTATATGGAAGCTATTCATGCATATAAGGAGGCCATTTGGATTCAAATATTATATTCAAATGTTGATCTATTTTGGAACAATTGAGATTAGATGTAATAGCCAGAGTGTTATCAACTTGGCAAAGAATATTTAAACTTTCATGCATAGACAAAGTACATTGTTGTTCAATATCTTTTTGTTCATAACAATGTAGAGGATAGGAAGGTGATGCTTGAAAAAGTTGACACTTTGGAGAATATTGTGGACACGGTGAAAAAGTCTATGAGTACATAGAAGTTCAAGTGGTGCAGTGAGTCTATGGGCTTCCTAGTCCCTAGCAAATACTTGACAATGATGGTGATCCCATTTGATCTTAGAAGGTAAACAATGTGGGGGGATCTTGGGATAAGTGTTTCATACACCTTACAATTTTAATATTTAATTTATTTATACATTTTTTATTTTTGATCCTTCATAGAAAAGACATCCCACTATGATGGATATTTTGCCATGTGTATGCATTGGTATGATATGTGTGCTTCAAAATCATATATCATGTAATATGTGTAAGAGCATCTATGACAATGTAAGAATATGTAAAGTGTAAGAGATTATATAGCATTTGTAAGAGCATGTAAGAGGGGAGTTCCATGTTAACATGACCTATTGACCAACTTATGATACATGATGACATGTCATAGAGCATCTTTAAATGGAGATAATGGAGCCAAAATAGAATTCCCAAGTTGGTGAGTGGATTATGATGAGGTTATGAAAATTTATGATGTGTAATACCATATTCTAAAATAGCACATAAACTCACCTTGGTATAGGGAGTTAAATTTTGACTTTTGATTTGGGTGCAATATTTTGGGTGGTTTTAGCTCATGGTTTTTCATTTATCATTTGGTGGTTTCATGTATTAATTTTATTTATTCAATGCTTAAGGTGGAGGTTCATTATGTATTTGTGAGGATTGTTATACTACCAAAAAATCTCTTGAAAAATTTGTTGATGCATGAGGGTAGATGTTCATGGATTCTATTGTAATCATATCGTTACTAATAATATAAAAAATACTGACACCTTTGCTTCTATATTTTTCCCTAAAAGGGTTTTAAAGGATTTTTTTATTATGTGGTTCTACTTCACTATTATTTCTTTTCTAAATTGTTTGGATCATATTTTTTTACATATCTCATAGATTAGTGTGGGAAGCATTTCATTTTCTTATCTTCCTTCAAAAAGAACTAGTTGGTTAACAACATTGTTATTCTAATTCTTGAATTCTTCTCTATCAACTTCATGTGTCTTCATCTTGCTTCCACACACTTACAACACATAAATTAGAACCTTGATTGGAGCATTTTCCCTTGGAACACATAAGATCTGAAGCATTAGAATAAGAGAAGTTCATCTTGTATGTCTTATCAAATGATATCATAGTATCCATGCCTTGACATCAAAGAACAATATTTGTTAGATTACTTTCCAATTCATTTAAAGTGTGTTTAGATGGTAAATGAGTGAGATGTAGTCTACATGTTGGTCAAAAGATGAAATTTTCAAAGTCATCAAGAAAAACAAGCCTTTTTACCTCTATCTAATTCATAAATGTTCTCAAACATATGGTCCCATTAGTGTAATCATCAAGGAATATTTTTGATGAGTCCCACAAGATTCCAAGTGAATTTAAATGTTCTTGTGTTTAAGGGTAAAATGGATATAGGTGTTAGAGATAATTGGTAGATTAGTTGAATTCATATTTCTCTATAAATGACCTTTCTAATGAAGAAAAGATAAAGATCACACTTTTGAAAGTCTCTTCACTTGTCAAGAAGTGGTGGCAAGTATGACAGCTTTGGGGAGGTGAATAGATGAGTAAAATCTAACCTTGTTTTCATACAAAAAATTTCCGTAGAAGCCTTCATGATGAAAATTTTGAAGATGTTCATGATGATTGCTATATTCAATGGCAACATTCTGTACCAAGGACATGATTTTTCCATCCATGCTTACACCAAATGCCTCTCACAGACATCTATGTAAAGTTGGCATATTCAAGTTGAGAAATAGAATCCTCAAGCATCATAGAGGCATGCACTCATTATTTTAGTCATTCAATGTATGTGTTAAGATTGGTGATATTAGCCTTTACAATCCTAGCTGACTGTATTTTAAATTTAATATTTTAATAGTCAATTATTATTCTAAGGTGACTCCAAGAATCTAGAAGGGCAACTTCAATGTCCCCACATGAGGAGAAATATTTTTTATAATTAAATATTATTTTCTAGGCACAAAATATTATTTGCAAGGTGGCATTGAGTGGGGAAGCTTAATTTGGCCAACGATAGTACCTTTGGATACTTGGAATGAAGTGGAAGAGAATCTCACTAATTATAGTCGTGTAAGAATAATTTATAACATTGTAAGAGAGGTGGAAACATGTTTGATTATGTGTAAAAGTGGCAGCTTTTCTATTACAAGTAGTTGCTATTTTATCTTTTAGTGGGGTTTTTCCTAGTGAAGTTGGGATGCCCAAGTTCATGAAAAATCTTGAAACTTCTAGAAATATGCTTGTAACTCCCAAACACATTCCATGATATATCTTTTGCATGTAGACTACTTGGCTCATTGTTTTGAGTCCTTTGTATTGGAAACCATTTATGGTTTCTTGTGTTCTTTAGGCTATTTATTGGAGCTTGGAGTAGGAGGGAAAACAAGTTGTTTTGTATGTTGTAGAAGTAACAAAGAAGTTACATAAAAATTTAGGAAGCTGTATTGATGTAACCTTGAATGATTAATACAAACTTTGATCCTTGGGTGTGGATTTTTTTCAAGTAAAGGTTTCTAAGAAGTATCTTGTGGAATTGCCAGTGTATCTCTTGAAGGGCGTTTCCTTTCCATCTAATTTATCACTATTGTGTACTTGGATGATTTGACTTTGCAACATAATTTTTTTATAATTTATATCATGTTTCTACAAAAGAACCTCGCTCACAAGTATAAAAGCAAAGGGTTCTACAAGATAGAGGTGGAGGGATATAGACCCTTGAAATTTATATAGATTCATGAAAACAATCACAACATCTGCAAATGAAAGTAAGCACATATTTCATTCATAGGTGTGTATAAGGAAACCATTATTTTTATGGTTACTGGTGATAGCAACGTAAGAACCTTATTTCCAAAGCTACCATTGTGTGCACCCAAATTTCCAAGAATGTCTTATTTATATCTTACATTTGGTATGGATATATTAATAAAATACTGCATAAATGCGTCATGTCAATGTTGGTTCCTCATATTCCATCCATCCTTTCTATAAGGAGCTAGTATGTGACATTGCACCAATCTTCGATTCTAGGTATCATAACTTTTCATCCCTGTAACATCATCATTGTCAAGGTGTTTACACAACCAATCCTTGAAGTATCACTATATTACGGATAGTAAAAGATATCAAATTCCTAAAGCAATTACACAAGCCAAACATATCACATTGTCTATGTTGTGTACTACACAAGTTTCCTTCAACACAATCAAGATGATTATCTTTTAAGAAGGGGCAAATGTTCTAACATTGCTACACAAGTGTGTACACCACAAGATATTAACACCATAGTATATAACTCTATAAGTAGCTCCTTGCATCATGCACCATGTGCGCAACACCAGGAAACATGTCACACATCTAAATGTAGCTTCCTTGATCCATGCCACCTGTACAATGTTTAAACCATGCCACATATATCAAAGTTTTCCACCTCAGCGCATTACGGCTATGACTATGCTACTTCTATTTATCACACACTGTCTCTTTTCATTTCGCACCACTTACATTCTTGTGCACTTTAGAACTTAGCACATAATGTTGCACAACATCTTGGACCATCACATGATCAGAGTCTTACACATATTTTGGAGCCATTTCATGACATGCCACTAGTTAGCACAATGCATGACCAAAATCTTAATCGTTGGACAATGAAGTGTCATATATGGAAGAATAAATGGTTCAACTTCTATAACAACCTTCTTCATAATCATGTATTATGTCTGTCTCCGTTTGTTCATTTTGTCTATCTATCTATCTATCTATTCATTCATTCATCTATCTATCTATCTATCTATCCATTCATCTACCCACTCCACCTGGTACTCCACCTACCCACCCATCTAGCCACCTAACTACCTACTCCACCTATCTAGCTAGCTAGCCATCCATCCACCCATCTCCACCACAATCTATCCATCCACCCATCCATCCACTTATCCATCTACCCATCCATCTACCCATTCCACCCACCCATCCACCACCCATCTACCCACCCACCCACCTACCCATCCACCCATTTCACCCATCTACCTACCCATCTATCTACCCATCTATCTACTCCATCTATCTATATATATATATAATCCTCTGAGTCACACATGCATCACTTCAGCGAATTAGCTCTTGAAATTAGGAGGATGTTAACAATGGAAGCCAGAAGTAGTTAGAGAAGACAAAAACATTGTCTCACCAAGCAACAAAGCAAATTAAGCATCTTGAAGAATGTTGATTGCCCAAGAAACTAAGCTTTCAAGACAGGTGGTTTTTGATTTCAATATTCAAGGACTTCTGAAAAATTACCTGTCCCAAATATGGACACTGCAGATTCCTGTCTATGAAATTGTAACTGCGTGTAATTACGTTGGAGCCTTCAACAAGATCGAAAGAGTTCCACGTGTAGAATACTAAGAGTATTTGAAAAGATGGAATCTAAATTTGAACGGAATTGTTGATGTTCTTGCCAGTGTGAGACAATCGATGGAGTCAATAACTTAAACTAGCTGGCATCAAACTCCCCATTAAGTTATTCACATAAAATATTAAGGGTATGTAGCATAAGAGGATGGGATCAAAGACTATGGCTGGGTATTACCCCTGGTAATCATCATCAGCTTATTTGTGTCTTGAGTTTTTCAAAAAGTGGTTCTGAATTTTTTATCATTTCTACATTTTGGAGGAGAATAAATAAGGTATAGATTACAATTTTAAATTTAAGATTAAGGTTAGGTTCTTTTTCTTTTAATCACATTTTAACGAGGGTTGTGCATAAAATATTGGATCATCCTTAAAGTAGTAAGTTATGTGTAATGAAAATAACATTTGTCTATTATCTTAAGATCGGTTATTTATTTTAGACACTCATAAAAAAAATAAATGGCACAAGGTGGCGAGGAAGAGGGAAAAAAAGCAAGCAATTTGGAAGGAAGAAGATGGGAAGATGTTGAGGAAGACAATCGGTCGAAGGAAAGAGCAGCTGGAGAGAGCAGGTCTGGAGAAAAGAATCATATTCCACAATGGGTATACACGAACGGTGAATGGGTGGATCGTTGCCACCCAAGCTACCGCAAATGGGAGGAGCGATCGATAAAAGACCAAAATTAGATTGCAGAAGGACCCCAGAGGGCAAGAAGAGGAAGACTGCGTCAACCAGGGCCAAGGACAAGTAATTGGGATGGAGGAAAACAATTTGGAAACATCCGAGGAAAGGCTTCAACTCACAAGTATGGGTGGTTCTGGGAAAATAGAAACCCTAAAGCAGAATCTTCAATGAACTGGTGAAGCAAAGCAAGAGAACCCCCAAGGAGAATGAGCCACCCCTAGAAAGTAAGGGCAGGATATCATCAAAAGGAGGACCTTTCCATCAAGCCATGCCTCGAACTGACCAAAGGTTCGTACAAGAGAAGCAGAGAACAGAGGCTGAAGAGGGAAATGCAAGGGTCAATCGAGAGAGGGAGGAGCAACCAAACCATGATGCAGAAGTCAAAACCCTAGGAGGAAAGAAAGAGGGCCAATCGAACTAGAGGAAGAACTATAAGAAATATAAGGATTACGGTAGCAGAGGATTCAGAGGGAAGCTTATCAAAGGAATGGGAGAGGGAACGGATCGGTAGCTCAACCCAAACCATGGGGAAGCAAGCTATATTGCAATGCCAACAGAAACACTAGAATCAAGGGTGGCTAGACTTAAGGACAAAGCATTATTCGCAAAATGGAGTGGCCCAGGATGCCCCGAGGAAGAAATTATGGAATGGTGGCATCAAAACTTCAAGGATCGGGTAGTATTCATAAACTACCTAACTCCTCTTTCCTCATTGAAAGTGTAGATATGGATTTAAAGCAAAAAATAGTATATGGAAACCCCCTGTTCTTAAAAGGCCATAACTTTCATTGTGTAAACTGGAAACCAAATTTTGATCCCTGGAAATACACTATCAAAAAGACCCCCACATGGCTCAAATTAGTAGATCTCCCATCTAAGTATTGGAGTTTGGAGGCCCTACTTCAGATAGGAGGATGCCTGGGAATTGATGAGGATTTCATTAATGGTAAGAAAGAGGCAGAAGCAAATATTCTAGTGGAGGTAGCGGAAGGAGTGGAAATCTATAAAAACTTGGAAATACTGTCAGAATATGGGAGTTGGATTTAGAAAGTGGAATCATGCGAAGGAGCAAAGGCAGGAAAATGCCTGTTCAAAGAATCGGTAGGGGTAGGTTGCTCATGGAAAAGGGTAGATGATGGAAGTAGGAGTCCTACCAAGGGAAAGAAAAGAGAGGATGAAGCGTCAGAGAACATTTGAAGAGCGATCAGTCAAAGCAGCACAGGTCAAGCTGGCGGAGAAGGATCCAAAAAAAGGAAAATAAATGAAAGTTGCTTGAAGTCAAGAGGAGAACTATGTTAGACTCTAGAACTCAGCTTAGGGGCAACCCAGACAGAAAGAGACCTAAACATTCTCCTGGAACAAACCAGGGAATTACATAAAGACATTACCCTCCAACTAGAAGAGTTATCCAGCGACACAAATAGCCCAAAGCAAGAAGAACAGAGGAGAAGACATAAGAGTTTTTGAACCAAGGCAAGAAACTAGGAGAGGAAGGAAAGAATATGGTAGCAAGGGAAGAGGAAAAAGGAGCAGAATTCACAGACTTGGGAGATGTAGCACAGACTGAAAAAGGAGAGGATGAGACCTCGCAAGTCAAGGAAACTGAAAGTGAAGAAGAGCTAGAATCAGATGAAGAAGATCAAGAGGAGGCAAAGGAGGGAGAATTAGTGGAATAAAGGGCTCTTGAACAAACTCAGTCAAGAATAAAAAAGCTTAATATAAAAAAGAAAGGAAATAGGGTGTGCAAAACAAATAAAGCCAAGTTGGAGATAGCAACAAATGCGGCATGTCAAACAAAACTAAGAATGGGGACCTTCCCCAGGGGGAATGAGGTTCATTTCATGGAATGTTAGGGGAATCAATGCCCCTAACAAATGGTGTGTGGTCAAGCGCCAAGTTGACCAATCAAAAGCAGACATCTTCCTATTACAAGAGACAAAACTAGATCTAGAAGAGAGCAGAAATAGACTCAAATGGTGGACACAATGGAAGGGGAAATTTGTTGGAGTTGAGGGTGCCTCAGGGGGTCATGGGATACTATGAAACCCACTAACAATAGCTGGGGAGGTGGTAGAAGAGAGCAAAAATTGGATGATGCTAAGGTGCAAACTACTCCAAAATAATGAACAATTCACAATAATTAATGTGTATGGGCCCATTCTGACAGCAGAAAAAGAAATCTATGGCAAATTCTGTCAGGGAAGATAGCAAGTCTTAGGGGAGAAAGGGGGATTCTAGCTGGAGACTTCAATGCAACCCTGAACAACAGAGAAAAAAGGGGAGGAATAAGGAAAACCACAAGAATCCAACAAGACTTTCAGGAATTTGTGGAAGGAAATCAGCTAATAGACATGCAAACCAAAAACGGGACTTTCACTTGGACGAATAGGAGGAAATATTTCACAAGTATTGTGGAAAGATTGGATACATTTCTCCTTTTTGGGGACTGGGGGGTAAACTCCCTACAGGCAACTATGATCCTGCCCTACACTGGTTCGGACCACTTTCCTGTCCAACTTTCAATTCAACCAGATACAACTCCAAAAGGAAGCCCTTTCAAATTTGAAAAGATGTGGCTGAGAGATGAAAGATTGGCTGACCTAGTTGCGGAATGGTGGGGAGAACTAAGAACGGGAAACCAATCCCACCTATACAAGATGAGCAAGAAGCTGAGTTATGTGAAGATCAAACTGAAGGAATGAACAAATCACAATTCAAAAATATATTCTAGGAAAAAGAGAGTGGAGAAAGACTTGATAGTGCTCAATGATCACATAATAGCAAATGGAATGGGAAATGATGACTACGAAGTAGAAAAAGCACTGAAAGCTGAACTAGCAGAGATTCTAAAAAGAGAAGAGTCCTTCTGGAAATAGAAATCAAGAGAGACATGGCTAAAGGAAGGAGACAGAAATATAAAGTATTTCCATAGAACAACAATAACAAACAAGAGTAGGAACAGAATCACATCAATTAGAAGTGAGGATGGATCGGAAACCCAAACAATGGAGGAAATTAATGAAGAAGCAGTAGATTACTTTTAGACAATTTTGAACGGAGCAGCTCCAAAAAACAGGAATGCAAGGGAGAAGCTTCTAAGTGTCATCCCAACAATAATAGGAGAAGAGCAAAACAAGATCCTCTACCAAAAAATTAGTAAAGAAGAAGTGAATAAAGCAACCTTCCAACTCAATCCGAACAAGTCTCCAGGCCCAAATGGCTTCCCAGCAGGTTTTTTCCAAAAATTTTGGGATATAGTGGGTGATGATATGACACTGGCAGTGGAAGAATCTAGAAGAAGAATGGTGATGTTGGGATCAATCAATCATACATTCCTAGCCCTAATACCCAAAAAGAAAGATCAAAGACAATGGGAAATTTTAGGCTAATTGAACTCTGCAACACCATCTACAAGGTGGTCACTAAAATAATTGCCAACAAACTGAAAGGGATTCTAAGCCAGATAATCTCGGAGGAGCAGAGCAGATTTTCCCCTGGGTGTTCGATAGTTGAAGGCATAATAATAGCTCATGAAACCCTACACTCAACCAGGAAAGCAAAAGATCCATGCATGATCCTCAAACTAGACATCCTCAAAGCATATGATATGGTGGACAGACAATTCCTAGAAGAGGTGCTTAGGAAATTTGGATTCAAGGAAGGATGGATTAGCTGGGTCAGAGCTTGCATTTCTACAGCCAAGTTCTCTGTACTAGCAAATGGGACGGCTCATGGGTTTTTTGCATCCACAAGGGGACTACGGCAAGGAGGTCCCCTATCCCCTTCCTATTCATTATCATGGCGGAGGCAATGGGAAGAGGAATCACAACCTTAAGGCAAACAAGGGAGTGGAAGGGAGTGTCAGTTGCGAATGAAATGGAAGCAACGACATGCTAGCAATTTGTGGATGATACAATTCTTTTTGGAACGGCAAGCAAGAAGGATGCAAAGACAATTAGAACCTTTTTGGACGAATAATGTCTTGTATCAAGGCAGAGCATCAACTGGCGAAAATCATAAGTTTTTTTCCTCAAAACACAGCCTAGTCTCCAAAGGGAATTGGCAAGGATATTGGGGCTAAGAGTGGCAAACTTCCCAAGTAGATTCCTTGGGACTCCACTCTTTGTTGGCATCAACAAAAAATGCTACTGGGAGAACCTAGTAAATAGTTGTAAAAGCAAGTTGGGGACATGGAAAGGGAAGTGGCTTTCATCGACCTGGAGGCTCATGATGGTAAAGGCAATGCTTTCAGCCATTCCAATGTACTTGATAGCCTGTTTGAAAATACCAGTGGCGGTGGAAGACAAAATCAAATATTCATAAACTTCTTCTGGAGTGGAACATAAGACAATCAAATATTCATTGGAAGATCTAGATGCCCCACAGGATCAGAAAGATACTCTAATGGCCATTTTGAAAGAGAGAATTTTCTCCCCATCCAATTAGGAAAATGCAATTAGGCGGTGTGGCTCCACGTCTGGGGTATACGTAGTCAAGTTTGGCTACTGAATAAAGGAGATGGTGGAAGCA
Organism: Sequoia sempervirens; assembly: GCA_007258455.2. Taxonomy (NCBI): domain Eukaryota; kingdom Viridiplantae; phylum Streptophyta; class Pinopsida; order Cupressales; family Cupressaceae; genus Sequoia; species Sequoia sempervirens. Next base: position 14,218 of record VDFB02054133.1, on the reverse strand, counting down.
AAACAAAATTGGCCCAACAAACTTATCTGGGGAAAGCATTGTCTCCCAAGGTAGGTGTCTTTGCGTGGATGGCAGTCCAGAAAAGAATCCTCACAGAGGATAGATTAGCCACCCTTGGAATTCTGGGGCCGAGGAGGTGTGCACTATGTAAGAATAGCAATGAGAACGTAGACCACTTGTTGTTGTCTTTCCCATATGCAGAACAATGTTGGAAGTATTTCATGAATAAGTTAAGCTTTCAATGCCCAATGTCTACAAGTCTACTAGATTGGTTCAATATGTGGCCTCAACCAAGGAGAAAGGCAGTTTTTAATAGTATATGGCCAATAGTCCCTTCCATCATAATATGGGAAATATGGAAGGAACACAATAGAAGAATATTTCATGACAAGGAGCTGGCCTGGGAGAGACTTTGTATCAAAATTGAAAGCATGATAACACAAACAATCAATGAGGCAGCGCGATCAAAATCAAAGAAACAGTTGATCTACACAAGCTAGGATGATACAATGAAGAAGACATTCAATGGCCTAGCTATTCCCCGACTGTGTGGTTTAGGAATGAAGGACCTAAGTAGCAAAAAAAGGAGTGAGGTGGTATGGGAAGTTCCAGAGGAAGGATGGATAAAGATAAATTTCGATGGAGCAGCTCGGGGCAACCCGAGCCCAAGGGGTGCTAGATATGTAGTGTGGGATGATCAAGGGAGAATCATAGCGGAAAAATCCACACCTGGAAACATGTACCAACAACGAGGCAGAATTTTGAGCGGCCCTGATTGGTCTCCAATCAGGGCTCTCGATCGGGGCAAGAAGGATTCATTTGGAAGGAGACTCTCTTGTCATGATTAATGCAATTAGCAGCAATAATGCTCCCAATTGGAAGCTAAATCATGGGTTGCAACAAATAAGCCAATGTTTGGAGAAATTCAAAGCCTACAACGTGAGCCACATTTACAAAGAAGGTAATGAGGTGGCGGACAGGTTGGCTAAGATGACAACAGAGGAGGGGTAGGAACAAGGCAAGTGAAAGTTTGGGACACATGGCAAGTTGTGTCACAATAAAGGTAGGCCTAGAATGGATTGGGCCTCGAGCCCAACGAAAAGAAAAAAGGACCCCCACTAAAATGAGAAGGATTTGAAAATACCCCTCAATTTGATATCGGAAGTGAATGACAACACAAAGATATGATGTAGCCAGTGTCAGCAAAGATACAGTCTAAGCATCATAACATGACGTCACCATCATAGAATTCGGGAAGGGTATCAAGCATAGAAATCACTAAAAGGTGGTAGATAATGGGAGCATTGGAGGAGAGATACAGAAACGATATCTAAAAGTGGAGATCTATAAGTTGTCGACGGCTCAAGAAGCCAAAACAATTAGGTGAAGGTGGTAAGATGACATCACTCTAGGGAAAGAGGATTGGCAAATTATCAGGCAAGGTCTGAAGCACGTGTTGGATGTCAAAGAGAGGGTCTACTGCCAAAATAATGGCAACTTTAAAAGGAACAAGAGGTGGAAATCAATAGCCAAATTTAATGCAAGTACGACACCTCACGAGACATGTCACTCAAAGATACGAGAGGAAGAAGGCTGAAATTGGAAAGCGCATAAGCATAAATGTAGCAACTAAAAACTATAATGGCGGATCTTAAACTATAAGCGACTCGTGCAACCAAATCGTCCCAAAAAGCCAACCGAAGTGACATAATGGTACGGGTCCCTAATGTCTCATCATAAAAATGATGGTGGGATTAAGCATAAATAGAGGTAAAAACAGGAATAGCGTGCCAAGAAATCAAAAGTGGGAAAGGCTTGAGCCCTAAGCGTAGCATAGCCATGGAAACACCAATGTTCTTGAATACAACGAAGCAACAACAATCCTTCTATGGGGAAGTAATGGATAAAAGGCTAAAGGGTCTGTTGAACTTGACACATCCTTTGATAATCTGGGTGACAAAGAAGGTGTTGAGGAAAGAATTCCTCGTGGTGCGGCAAAGATTCAAGGCTAATGTGGAAATACCGGCCATGTTTTTGGCTATGCTTCTCTACATGGGACTATTGAAAGCAAGGAGTAAGAAGCTATGCCAGATTGTTTTCCAACATGTGTGGCTTAGGAAAATTGAAGAAGCGTTGGATAATGTAGACAGCAACCTGTTGATTCTACTACCCCAACACTACATGTCCTTTAGTAATGGCCTAGAGGTTCCAAAATTTACGGTGGTGCCCACTCTTTGCCCTAATGAATTGTAGAAATGTTGGGGGGAGATAGATCGCAGTATCTCCTTCCTGCTGAGGGCGGCAGGAATGTCCAACAAACCGACAGGGTGGGTCGGTGCATATCTGCAAGCGGAAGGGTTGGATAGTAAAATGCTTGCGAACAACAATGAGGACTGGAAGCTTGGCGGTGGAGACGAATGGAGAGAGCAGGACTCCCAAGATATTGAAGAGAAAGCCAACAACCCAACGCACGGTGCGTGTGGACCTAAGTGCCCAGTGGTAGCAGACGCAATGGAGGCAAGGTACGAGCGGCCATGGGAGATGAAGAATAGTATAGCGCCAAGTATGGTATTTTTTGGTTTCTAAAAACTCAAAAATTGTATTGAATCTATATGAGGGTCATTTTGATAGTACAATTATAGTAGTGGCCTCAATTTTGGAGTGTTTGTAAAGAGTCAAGACAGTGGGTATACATGCAAGATATATGTCAACAGAATATATAAGGTAGTCGATGAAAATGTTGGTCAAGCTACAATAGACAATGTAATCTTTTTCGAAATCAATATAAAGGGTACTACCCCTAGCACCTATTAACCGATCAAAAAAAAAAATCAATTATTTATTTTTATACGTAAATTTTTAGGATAAAAATTGAATAATTATTTTTAAGAATCCTATTTTTTTAATAGTTATTTTTTTAATGTATCATTGTTATTTCTAATTTCTATACACTATACAACAGGAAATAACAAAAACAAAAAATTCTTTATTTTTATAAATATAATATTCTACTTTTATATCAATACCATATTCATAAAATGCTACTATGAGTACAATCTTAAAATCAAATTACATAAGTCTCCATAGAAACAAATCTTGACCCTTTTTCAATTCAACCTTTGAACATAGAGTTTGATACAAATAGTTTAAATGTTAGGGTAATCTAATTATATTTAGGGTAGGAATTTGCTAGAGCTTTCATCTATGGCACGATACATAGCCTTTAATTGCAAAAACTTGTACATTTCTGATTTTATTTATTGACGCTATGGTACAATTATTTTAGAACTGGTACAAGCATTTAGAATGCATTTGGAAATATGATATTGGTAAAACAAGTCTCGTATGGTTCATAAAATGGATGTAAAGGCTGTGAAGCATTCATAAATAGCATAACTCTGTTGATCAAGAGATTAAAATTATTTGATTGTTGTAAGATTCGAAGGATTAGCGGCCATCTACATGATATAGAAAGGAAAAATATTTCAATATTTCTTTAATAGAAAGTCACTACAGACAAGAATGTAAACTATTAAAGACCTGAAATTTTCTTAGTCCATGATAAAAACTTAAAATATTTCTGGATTTGACTGACTGATTTTTTTTTTATTATTTGATTGTTGTAAAATAAGATGACTTACCTACCAACTATCTACATAATAAAGCAAGAAAAAATATTTCTTTAACAAAAAGTCATTACAGACAAGAATGTTAACTATTGAAGACATGAATTTTCTGTAGTATATGATAATAACTTGAAATGTTTCTGGATTTGACTACTGATTTTTTTTTTTCATCAAAAAAAGTACATGTGATCAAATCCAGAAACATTTGAAGTCAATATAAACCATTGTAAAACATCTTTTATTGAAGATGGTCATTTTTCCTTTTCTTTTTTTTTTTGCCATGCTCAATAAAAAAAATTATCATTATCACATCATATCTTAAAAAACGACAACAGCAAAAAAATATGCAATATTTGATAGTTACCTGCAAATGAAGGTAGAATATTTAAAGTAACTATATTCTTTTGGAGAAAAGCATTTTATATTGCTTCAAAGGAACAAAGAAAATACATCAATTTCAACATGATGGATATGGAAAGATGTCTGATAAGCACCCCGATGTGACTCTGCATTTGATATTGAAAATTTACAATGTAAGATGCATGCTACATTTGCCCTACTTCTCCATAAGAACATGCACAAAGTTCCTCTTGTTCTCCAGATAAAAATAAAAAATAAAAACTTGGGCATGCATGGGATCATATCTCGTTTACGAAATTGGCCGTATTTCATTTGTAAATTCCAAGCACAAGAAAGAGCATATTAATCAATGCTTCTCATGTTCACATCTAGGAGTGTCTGATAACACAACAAACCAAAGTCAAAATAAACTCATGCTATCATAAATTACATCATACTCGGTGAAAAAACCAATGTTCAAGCTATATTTACGATCATAAGGATTGTTCAAGCTATATTTACGATCATAAGGATTGTACGAAAAAAATGTAAGTAAATATTAAAACAAAAATAATCTTAGTTCTTTACAGATAAGCAAAAAAGCCTTTCTTGCATATGGGCTAGTGGCCAATACTTTTGCATTTTCATTACGTGAAATAGTGGTAAAATGGATCCCTAGCCATTTGAGAAAGAAGATCCACTGTGCAACTTCAATTTTCATCCCTTGAAACGGGGATAGTATCCCTTCACCATATTATTCCTAATCATCTGGACCCCAAGCTTCATCTCGCAACTTCTGTCTCATAAGTATCCTATTCCTTCTTTCCTCCTCCTGTTTTTTGATATCGCTATAACTGGATTTGACGAGTGATTTTTGCACAAGTCCTTGGCTTTGCAGAGCTCCCATAATTATCCTTTGTGCAGTTTTTGCAGATGTAGGAGGTCTTGGAAAGGGAGGTTCCAAATCTACAAAGCAAGAAAAATTGTTAAGACTATCCAACTCAACTTGATCCAAACAAGAAAGACACCAAATTAGCAGCATGTAAAAACATAATAAGTGCAAAGTAGCAAACAGGGATTGGTAAATCAATTAGACGTTTCTACAGGTAAGCTGGACAGACAATTATTTAGTCAAGGATAGTCATAATCCTATAGAATTGGTAATCTCAGACTATCATGACCCGTTAAAAACTAGCTGGTAAAACTTTAATTTGATCCACTTCCTGAGAAGGAAACAAATAGAACATCCATGTCTATTTGCGTTCGGCACAAAAAGAGATGAAGCCCAGGAAATGCAGAGTCCAATCAAGACAACTTAAAATCTCAAGACCAAACAAAGATGGTTACTAGATTTTGTAGACTGAGTATATTGCACTGACTATTGAAATCACTTTAGAATGAAACTCGTTAAGAGGAAAAATACTCATAAACCCATGCAGGAGAAGCAATGCTAACAGAATCTTAAATACAGGAGAAAGAAATAATGGCACTCACAGTATAACAAATAATTTGTCCTAGGAAACCCTTTCTAATGTCCCGTGTATGAAGGGCTAAACACCAGCGGATGTAACCCGTCGTGCTGGCAGGCGTGTACCTGATAACCGGATGGTGGGGCTCCATGGCCACATGTCAGTTGTGCTCGTGGATTATATGCCTTCACCTTCGAGGCTGGTGGAAGGCAAACCTCACCCTTAGCACCCTGGGTAGCCACCCTCACCACTGGGCTGGTTTAGAAGTAAACTGAAATTGTTCCATTATCTAACCAAGATTTGCATCAGTACTATCTATTAAATCTGAGTACAAACTTAAAATTCTGGTTATCACTACTATGTTTTTGTATGCAAACTGTACCCAGCACATTATACCCTTTTAAGAAGAAAACACAAAAAAAAAATTACTTGTTATATTACCTCAATTGTTCTTGATACAAAATGCCATTTTGGACTTGTGCATAACTCTAATCCTTGTGCAAATATTTATAGGCACTAGGAGACCACTAAGTGGTATTACATTATAATGGATATAAAACCATGTGCCAAAAAACCATCTATAAGGGCCCAAAAAATATTGTGTAAAAATGTGAAGTATACTACACATGTCCAACAAATCTCCCACTTGTTGAATACTTTGCATGGGTGACCATTCTTACATAAATCACCCATTAAGGGCAACTGTGCACATTGATTTCCTACACCAAGAAAACTTGTGAGTACTAACAAACTTTGCCAATGAGTGAGTAACTTATATGTTTCATCCTGGCATTATAAGTAGGGCTTTCTGCCAAACATATTGCACTTTGACCATCACAATCTATACTTAACTATCAATAAAAGACCAACATTTGAACCCAACCTTTATAACCATACAACTTCTTTGCATGCATAGGTGGCTACCATGTACTTGACTTTTGCAGTTGAAAGTGCAACAATTGTCTACCTCTTGCTCATCCAACTGATTGCTCCACCGAACAAATTAATAGAAATTTGGCAATCAATATCTCTAGCCTAGTCAGCATAAAAAACCTTGTGTACTATGTTTGGCCCAGCAAATTACATAAATTGAAGTGGCATGAAAATACCTGAAGACCCTCTTTACAGCAGTTGAATGTTTCTTGCTTGTTTTTGACATCTATTTGTCTAGAACTCCCAATGCATGGGCAATCTCTAGTCTAGTATAGAAAATAACAAATATTAGACTTCCAATAACACCTGCATGAGAAATATAAGACGTTTCTCAACATCCTCGTGTCTATTGATATGCCCCAACCCTAAAGTGTGTATTGGGTTATGAGTAGTCGACTTGTGGCTACCTTATAATATTAAAGGTATTTAGGTCGTCCAAGGGGTTATAGTTAAGTATTTAAATTGCCCTGAGTGGCAGCCAAGACATAATTAGATATATATAGGAGTTAGTAGCTAGTTATTATCATCTTGTGGAAAATTTTGTTCTTATTAAAGATTATTGGAGGTATCCCCCTCAAAGTGGATTAGGAGATTACCCCCTTGAAGTGGCATATTATTATAATATATTTGCAACATATTTCCTATTATATTCTTCTATTTTGCAAGTCGTTTAATTACAATTGGCATCAAAACATGTTGGCACCATGAAGGCAAAACAATTTTTTTCATTTTTGGAGGTCATTTTAGGAAGTGCATATATCTCTCATTTTGGCAAATCTTTTCAATATTTTTGGAGGTTTTTCAGAGACATATTGAAGCTGCTACGGTCCAGATTTTAGAGTAATTGGAGCAGAATTAAGCAAGTTATTGCAAAATTAGGGTTTCCACCATTTTTGCTCCTAGGGTGTAATGTCCCCTTCTCATCAATGATCAGCTTAGTTACTCTTCAGCCTATTCCGGAGGCCTGTAGGCTCGTTGAAGTAAAATTAGGGTTTCCTTGCTTGGAGGTTTGAGGCTTTTTCTAGGTATTTACTATTTATAGTAAATACTATTTTCAGCAACGGTCTTGTTGGCAGTACTTCAGTGTGTTCTTTTCTTATTGGAGCAATTGGTATTTCTGATGCAGGCTTCAATATGTAGTATTTGTTGGCATGTTTTTAAATACAAGGCAATTAATGTTCTATTTTCCAGTTGACCCCTTGGCCTAGTGAAATCACTTTAAGTTGTTTTTAAAAGTGGGTCTTTGAGGGTACGCCTTCATGAAGGAGATTAATATTTTTAAATAAAGTTTGTGTTGCCTTGAAGTGGGATGCCATCTTGAGGATTTATGAATTTTGGAAATTTGAAAAAAAATTCAGTGGCTTTTAGCGTGCCTTGAAGGGAAGTTGATGAGTTTTCTTCTTCTCTATAAAAAATGACGCTTGCTCCAGCATTTGGTATCCATGAATTTATGCTAAAGTTATGCTGTCGAAATGACATTGTGTTTATTTCTTCGAGGGATGCTTACTTCCTAGATTCCAATCAATTTCGTGTTTGAGAGACAACACCTAATTGGTTTCTATTGCTGCTTCTCATTCAGACTAGCAAATTGAGCCTCATAATTGAAGTTTTGATGATATTTCCAGTTTTGAAGTTGCTGATACAGTCATGGCTGAAAGTCGATTTCACTTGCAGCTTTCATGGTGATTTTTATTTGGTGATGGGTGTTTGATCAAATGACTTCTATGCCTTGGGCGACCCCTTCCACAAGTTTGCAGATTTTAGTTTTGAGTTGCTGATTTTATATGTCAAAATCGCCCCTCAAGGAGGGCCGTACCATTCTTGAGAGCCTTGTGATTCGTGCAAGAATTATATATTGAGTTTTGATGCTGTTTTGTGATCTGATTTTGGGCGTCTACCTCCTAGAAGGCTTCTGCAAAAGACATCACTCAATTCAGAGGTATATTGAATGAGTTATGAACATTTTATTGGTTTCACAGTTGCTGGTTTACACTTTCAGTTTGTTGGTTTTTGTAATTAGATTGTTTTAAGTTCAGTTTTAGCCTTCAGTTTCTAGAATTTGAGTGTTGAAACATTGAGAGAATTCTTCTTTACATATTAGAATTGTTTGCAATCATTGTAATACTGGTAATTTGCAAAATTCATAATTATAAGGTTGAGCATTAGTAGTACTAATCCAACTAGTTTGTTTTGGCTGCAATTACTTGTAATTTTCTATGCAAGCATTAATTACCCCTGGATGGTTTACTCCCAGTGTGGAGAATTGAAATTGTATCTCTCTTTGTACCCACTATCAAGTGGTGAATCCCCACTCCTAAGTGGATGCCCGCCGCAGCGGAAGAATTAGTTAGTATGAGTTTCTATGGCTGGTTATCTGCCTAGTTATTTCAATTTCTAATAATTACTCTATCATATGTTAGCACCTCTCCCTCACTGGGATCTTGAGTGCACATTCTTGACGTTGAGTTTAATTTCAGTTTCAGTTGTATTCTCTTTCTGTATCAAGTTTGGATCCTAGGGATCCTCTGACCATATGCCTGCCCCTCTTCCTTAAGTGGTTTTAGGGCGCATTCTTGGTTAGAGTTGCTTTGGTAGTGTTTTGGATTTGGCGCTAACGCTAATCAAGTTGGCCAAGTGTTGATGATTGTGTAAAACTGTGGCAAAAAATTGGTTAGCATACTTTAGTGGTATCAGAGCAGAAGACCCTGCCATCCTGTGACATCCTGCAGTCAGTTGTTTGATGAGTGAAAAAGAAACTAGACCATTCACCAGAAGTCAGGCCAAAAATCAGCATCAGTTTCCACCCGTTCCAGAAGCAGAGACATTTTCAAAAGCCTTAAGAGATCTTGGCAAAACAGTTGAAGGTACGGAAAATTCAGTTGAAGGAGCTGGTCAAATGGTTGAAATAATGTCAGACAGTATTAGGCAAGCTAATGAGGAAAGGGACAGAGTAGAAAAAAAAGTTTGATGGAATGATCGACATGATGTCTCGATTATTATCCAAGTTGGATCAGCAAGCAGCACAAAATATCATTCAGCCCCAAAATAATCCAACTGGTGAAAGCAGTGGAGTTAATGGGAATAACAATAATGGCAGTCCTGAGGTGAATAGAAGAGATAGGATTGTGGGCCAGCATACTACAACTTCTAGTGGGTCCTCCTCTAGACCTCTTTTCCCTACTTTCACAACAAGGGAAGAGCAACAACCAGTTGAAGCTGCATTACCTTTTGCTGATGATGCACGTCAAGCTTATGTGGAATATGCTTCTTTACCTCTTGATATGAGAGATGCTTGGACCTTTGATCAATACATGAATCAAAGGAGTCGGAGGAATGGTGGAAGGAATGAGCAACGTCCTCCTATGGTGCCTAGAAATGATTTTTATCAAGCTTTGGGAAAGATAACCTTGGAACACTTTGATGGTGGTAATAAGTGTACAGCTAGATCATGGGTGCAAAAATTGGATAACTATCTCTCTCTCAGACCAATGCCAGAGGAAGATGCAATTAAATTTGCCACATTGCATTTGGATGGAGTGGCTCACGAATGGTGGACTCATGGTTTGGTCACTCTTGGCCATAACCTCATCCGCACCTATGATGAGTTTACCAACAAGCTGATTGAAAGATTTGATACCAAGGATCCTGAGCTGAGATTCAGAGAATTGGCACAATTGAAGCAACAAGGATCTTTAGAAAATTATGTGGCTGATTTTCAAAGGTTATCAGTAATGGTGACTAACATTATTGAGAGAAGACTTGTGGTTCTCTTTTCTGAAGGATTAATGGAGCCTTTGAAGGGATGGGTCAAAGCCTTTGATCCACCAACGTTAGATGAAGCCATCAAGAAAGCAAGAAGTATGGAGTTGGCAGCCCCAAGGCCTAAGTTTCATTCGAAACCTTTCAGCCATAAGAAGGATAAAAAACATTCTTCAAATCTGCCAAAGAAGTTCCCACCAAAGATGTCAAAAGAGCTCCGAAAACAGCTTAGAAAGGATGGTGTTTGCTACACTTGTCGTGAACCTTGGGTTAAGGGTCACCGTTGCTATGGAAGAGGCAAAGCACATCAAATGGAGGGCTATTCTGATTATGGATTAGAATCTGATTCGTCTTATCAGCAATACAAATCAACAAGTAGTGATGGTGAAGAAGCTCCAGAAGAGAAGCCTAATGAGGTTGGAGATGGTAGTGCTTTAGCACAACTATCAAGTTTTCAAAAAAATGAATCCTTTAGGGTTCGTGGAGTGGTTGGTTCTCAAAGGATAGTTGCTCTAATTGATACTGGAGCAACTCATAACTTCATTGACGAAGGATTGGTGACAAAGAGAGGATTGAAGACTGAAGAGTTTGAAGGCTTCAAAGTAATGGTAGCTGATGGTTTCACCATGTCATGTACAAAGAAGATTCCTAACCTTTCTATTCAGTTAGGTAATTATGAAGTGAAAGATGATTTCTATGTTGTGGGTATTGGTGATACCGATGCCGTGTTGGGAATACAATGGCTGCGATCTCTTGGAGAGATCACCTTGAATCTACAAACAATGGAGCTGAAATTTCAAGCTGATGGAAAGAAGGTTGTTTTGAGAGGGATGTCAAATGCGGGCCCTCGAATTGTGTCCTTGAAAAGAATGGAAAGGCTGATCCGTCATGATCAAGTTGAGTGGGCAGCAGAGTGTATGGTCCTACTAGCTGATCCAGTGGAAGAGAAGAGGCAATATCATCCTGATATCCAAGCCTTACTTACCAAGAAGAGTAAAGTCTTTGGTAGCCTACCTCCTGGGAGACCTCCTGAAAGAGGTTTTGAGCATGTGATTGAAGTAGAAGAAGGAGAAAAGCCCATCATCACCACGCCTTATCGTTATCCCAAGAAGCAAAAAGATGAAATTGAGAAAGCCATCAAAGAGCTTTTGGAGATGGGTTTTATTCAGCCAAGCAAAAGCCCTTTTGCTTCAGTAGTGGTGTTGGTAAAAAGGAAAGATGGAACAATGCGTATGTGTGTTGACTACCGCGCATTAAATCAAAAGACCATCAAGAATAGATTTCCTATTCCTAGGATCAATGAGCTTATTGATGAGCTCCATGGGGCTATGTTTTTCTCAAAGATTGATCTTCGTTCGGGCTATCATCAAATCAGAATGAGGGAGGTGGATATAGAGAAGACAACTTTTAGATGCCATTTTGGGCATTTTGAATTTCTTGTCATGCCTTTTGGTTTGACAAATGCTCCAACTACATTCCAATCTTGTATGAACAAGATTTTTAGACAGCAGTTGAGGAAGTTTGTGCTCATCTTCGACGATATTCTCATCTTCAATAAGTCTTGGGAAGAGCACCTCAAGCACTTGGAAGAAGTGCTTAGCATTTTGGAGGCGGAATGTTTGTTTGCCAAAGAATCAAAGTGTGAGTTCGGGATGACAAAACTGTTGTATCTCAGCCACATCATTAGTGCCAAGGGTGTCAAAGTTGATCCAGAGAAGATTAAGGCCATCCTTGATTGGCCACCTCCAAAGAATATTTCTCACTTGAGAGGATTTTTGGGTTTGTACGGATTCTACAGAAGATTTGTTAAGGGATATTCTCACATGGCAGCCCCCCTTACAGATCTTACAAAGAAAGGATCCTTCCTATGGACAGATAAGGCACAAGGAGTCTTCGACAAGTTCAAGCACATAATGAGCTCATGTCCAGTGTTGGCCCTACCAGATTTCACAAAGCCCTTTGAATTGCAATGTGATGCTTCAGGTGAGGGAGTTGGAGCTGTTCTCATGCAAGACAAGCACCCCATTGTCTTTGAGAGCAGAAAGTTGAGAGGAGTAGAAAAATCTTACTCAATATATGACAAAAAAATGCTTGCTATTATGCACACATTATCTAAGTTTCGTCAATATTTGGTGGGGAGTAAATTTGTTGTTAAGACTGATCATAACAGTCTTAAACACTTTATGCACCAAAAAGATTTAAATGAAAGACAGTAGAAATGGGTAAGTAAGCTCCACGCTTATGACTTTGACATTGAATATGTCAAAGGGAAAAATAACATGGTGGCTAATGCTCTTTCAAGAAGACCCCATTTGCAGTCACTTTGCGAGGTTTCAGCAGATTGAAAGGAGTTAATTGCTGCTGATTATGCTAAAAATCAATTTGCAACCAGCTTGTTTGAAGGTCAATTGGATGATGAAAGGTATAAGTTGGTTGATGGGTTGATTCACTATAAAGGTAGAATCTTTTTAGTGCCTGAATCTAAACTTAAAAAGAAGATTCTACAATCTTTTCATCATGTCCCTCTTGCTGGTCATCAAGGCATGTTCAAGACTTATAAGCAGATTAGAGAAAGGTTTGCTTGGAAAGGGATGAAGGATGAAATCATGAATTACATAAGAGAATGTTCTATTTGTCAAAAGAATAAAAATGAACATTCTTTTCCAGCTGGTTTGTTGTAGCCCTTGCCAATCCCAAATAAAAAATGGGAGAGCATTGCAATGGATTTCATCACTAGGTTGCCTAAGGTGCAAGGACGTGATTGTATTTTTGTTGTGGTAGATAGATTGACTAAGTTTTCACATTTTTATGCTATCACAACTTCATTTACAGCAGCTCAAGTGGCTGAGTTATTCTTTAGAGAAGTTTTCCATTTGCATGGGTTGCCTAAAACCATTGTCAGTGATAGGGACAACAAGTTCCTAAGTTCTTTTTGGCAAGAGATCTTCAGGTTGAGTGGTATAGTGCTTACTCCAAGCACTAGTTATCATCCACAAACAGATGGGCAATCCGAGATTGTCAATAAGTGGCTAGAAGGCTACCTTAGAAATTATGTTTCAGGGCAACAAAGAGCTTGGATTAAGTGGCTTCATTTGGGAGAGTATTGCTACAACTCTTCCTATCATATGTCAATTAAGATGTCTCATTTTATGGCTCTTTATGGTTATGATGCTCCTAACTTTGTAGATTTGGTGTTTGGTGATATTAGAGCTCCACAGACAAAGGATATGCTTCAACAGAGTCAAGACATCTTGAAATCTCTCAAGGAAAATCTGCAACAAGCTCAAAATCAGCAGAAGTTATACGCTGATCAGCAGCGTATTGAGAGATCTTTTGAAGTGGGAGACATGGTCTACTTGAGACTTCAGCCCTATCGACAATCTTCCCTTAAGAAGAGTGGTGCAGAAAAGTTGAAGCCACGCTATTATGGTCCCTTCAAAGTCACCAAAAGGATTGGTGAAGTGGCATATGAGTTGGAGCTTCCAGCTGAAAGTAGGGTGCATAACGTCTTTCATGTGTCATGCCTCAAGAAGGCACTTGGGCACAATGTTGTGGCTACTTCAGAATTACCTCCATTGGATGAGGAAGGACAGTTGGTGTTGATTCCAGAAGAGATTCTTGACACTAGAGAGCGTTCGTTGATAAGAAGAACAATCAAGGAGTACTTGGTTAGATGGAGGAACTTGCCTATTGAAGATGCCACGTGGGAAGGAGAACATATTTTGTTGCATCCATATTTACAGTTGCTTGAGGACAAGCAATCTCGAGGAGGGAAAACTATAATGTCCCCTTCTCATCAGTGATCAACTCAGTTACTCATCAGCATATTCCGGAGGCCTGTAGGCTCGTTGAGGTAAAATTAGGGTTTCCTTGCTTGGAGGTTTGAGGCATTTTTTGGGTGTTTACTATTTATAGTAAATACTATTTTTAGTAGTGGTCCTGTTGGAAGTGCTTCAGTGTGTTCTATTCTTGTTGGAGCAGTTGGAATTTTTGATGCAAGCTTCAATATGCAGTATTTGTTGGCATGTTTTTAAATACAAGGCAATTAATGTTCTATTTTCCAGTTGACCCCTTGGCCTAGTGAAATCACTT
>VDFB02054132.1:0-14226 GCA_007258455.2 Sequoia sempervirens | reverse complement strand
AATGTGATCTCATGGAATGCTATGATTGCAGGATGTGCACAAAATGCGTTTCTTGAAAAGGATTTATAAACTTTCACTCGAATGTAATTGGCAGGTGTATAGCCGCATTCCGCAATCTTTGCCAACTTCCTCCCTCCCTGTGCCAAAATCAGATCTTTGGAAGGGGGTGTGGGCATCCATCTCAGAATAAAGGAAAGAGGAATTTTATCAACTGCCCTGGTAGACATGTATGCAAGATGTGGAAGCATAGACAAGGCATGTGAACTGTTTGACAGAATGCCTCCCAGAATTGTTTGACAGAAGTAAATCCAACTGCCCTGGTAGACGTGTATGCAAAGAAATAAACCCAAAGGTTTAAATGGAAAAAAAATCTTAACACAATTTAGATCAGTACTTTACCTACTCTTCATTCAGATGAGGCATTTTATTGTCTGTAAAGATGCGATGTTCATTCAACATTATATTTGCAGTATCTTCATGTTTTCATCTATATTTTGTTTTATGTTTAGTGTATATGAGGGTAGATTGATATTTATTTTAGCTTTATATTAGTCTGGATTAATGGTTTGAATGTATTATTTTAGTATATGATTAGATTATTTTGATGTATTTATTAATGTAAAATTTAGTTTATTAAAGTGATAGGTCTTATTTTCTTGTTTAGAATCTTGTTGTTTATGATCTGAATAGTTTATTCAACTTCAATAAAATCGTAGGCTTGCAATTTGTCATTTTATTTTAAAATCCAAAATTTCACATTACAAATTTGACAATCCTTGGATCTAACCATTGCTCAGTTATAGAAGTACCAAAAGTTTAATTTCATATATCTAGGGTATGTATTTAAAAATGTCATCCTAAGACATTTGCACATTATGGAGAGTATCATTATAAAATAATGTTTTGACAAAGCATTGAAAATATTCTTCTCCTAATTTGCATATGCATCATTCTACACATCATAAATCAATGAAAAGTGAACATTCTTCTATCAAGTGTCATCCATGCTCAAGCAAACACTTCAAGGTACATTGTAGTACAAAATATCAATTGGCTTACATTCGCAAAACTAGCACTTGATATAGTGATATTCATTTTCCTATTGATGTAAAGGCATATGGTTGGAAAGTGAAATCCTACGAGTAATCAAATTTTGTGAGTAAACTTTAGCAAGTGTGTGGAAGAAGGAAGATCATGCAATGACATGCATTGTGCCTATGAGTGCTCCATGATTGATAAACCCACATTGTGTGTGCATAATAACAAGAAGATTAAGCACAAATGTTGATAGTCAATGCAATGTCCACATGTTAGTTGCACACATGGTGATACATGGCAATCAAACAAGACCAAAAGTTAATTGTTGCATGTTATTGGATGATCGTCATTATTAACTACTAAAATTTTTAGATTTGCAATAGAATTCATGTCTTTAATGCATTAGATAAAGTTCAAAAAAATTGAATGTTGGAGCATACTACATTAATAAAAAATGGTTGGTTTTGGCCACTAAAATCTCATTCTAAAATTTAATAAATAACAATTTTGTGTAAATAGTCAAGGTTGTCTTGTTGGCCTTAAAATGGGAGTTGAATCTAAATATATAGTCAAGTTTGAATATTTATGTATTTTACCCATAAATTTGTAATCTTTTTTGTTCAAATTATTGAAAAGCATTGTTCTTTTACCACATCTCCTTGTGTTTCCTTCCTTGTTGTGAGTGTGTTCTCCATTGTGAACTTATCTTTGCTATATGACTAGGCATACTGTCACTTGGGACCTCAAATTATAGCTGTATCATATTATGTGGCTCTTGTAGCCTAAGGTTTGGTTTGTGGAGAGGTGAAAGCACCAGATGACATTGACTAAAGTTTACAACCAAGAGATTTATATCCTCCATAAAATCTAAGGATGGGTAGAAGGTAGTGTAGATTTCCTCCAATGTGTAGAAGGTGTGGTGTGCATTTTTTATAAGATGGCTATTGAGGAAGGAGAGAATGAAAAATAGAGGAGTTATTGTCAATAGATGAGGAAGGAACTAAACAGCTAAAATAAAAAATCTCAAGAAAAATTTGTGTGACCTTGGAGGCAATGGAGAACACTCCATAAAGAGATGTGGGTGCAAACTAGAGTGATGATAAGGCACAAGCTATGCACATGGACAAGGTTGATGAAGACCTAGAATATAAGGAAGACTCATGAGAACCATTTTTTAGATTTATGACATTTGGCATATCCCTTAAGTTACTAGAAAAATAGACCCATTTCTTTTGTTTATTTACTTAATCCCAATCAATTTGTCTATAGCTAAGAAAGTAAGGATTGATGGCATAGTCACTTATTTTAGTAAGTCATTATAAGCTTCTCACTAGTAACATTCTAGTCCTATTTAGTGAGAGTAGTGTTGGGCTCAAGAATGCATGGGTGGTTTTAGTGTTTGTTTGAAACTCATACTAGTTATTAAACATTTGTAGTGGTAGATTGTTACAATTAAGTGTTCATGATTGAAAGTGGGGAAAATTAATTTAATTATAAATCCGGAAATTTATGGGAGGTGAGACGAATAGTTGATGTAATCTTGATTTGACACAAATAGAGCTTTCCCCTTAAGCATGTGGGAGTCCTCAAACTAGCTATATCAATACAAGATCTTTTTAGTCACATTTTTAAAAAAATCACTTTTCCTTCAAGAAACTAGTCTCATATGTTCCACCATGAAAGGATTTTGATCAACAATAATAAATTTATGTGGGCCATATAAAATTCAATGATCAACCTTGGTAACACTTGGCATTTTTTTGGTTATATCTTCATACGGTGAGCTTTCACTTGGACCATTGATTTTCTTTTGCATCACCTTTGGTGCAATGAGCTCTCAGTTGCATTTATGGTTCATATAACCACCCGACTTCACTCATGCGAACCAGTTATTTATGGGTGTTCTTGCTCTCATCTCACTGCAATTTCTAGTTTTCATTTTCCTTCTCTGGTATTAGTAAGAAGAGCCATGCAAACTTCATTCAGAGTCTATATTCCGCCAAGATATCTGGAATTAAGAGATGATAGACCGTTCTCCTCAAAAAAGCTCAGTAAAACTTGTATTTTGGAATGTAAACCAGTGGAAGATTCAATTAGAATAGTCCTGGGGCACGGTTGGTTGGACTTTCATGTAATGTCTCTTCCTCATGAGGTAGCCTCCTGCTTTGTTTCTAATCTGATGGATGTGCTTTGGTGTAGCGAAATGGTAAAATTTTTGGTAGGTTCTTATATTTTCCCTCATGTTTGTCCTCTTTCCTCTCTGCAAAATGCTTTGGAAGGTTATGATATTTTGAAAGGATCTAATCTCGTGAGTGGTGTTTTATGTCATCAATTTCTCATTTCTAACCGCTCAATTATTGCTCTGCTAAACACTATGGCTAATGGATTGTTGGATGATTATTCTTATGATTTCATAAGGAGCCTTCATAGGCTCAAGCCTTGCCTGAGACACACGATCTCCACTATGCTTTTAGACTTGTTTGATTCTGTGCAGTTTCTGATAAGGCATGCCCTCACAGAACCACATTCCATTCAATATTTCTCACCTCCTGTCGATTTGGAGTCTTCAAAGGAAAGTGTTGTGTACTCTTGAACGAAGTTCGCAACTCTCTTTCTTTCTTCTAGACGTGCGACCTTGGTTCCTATTATGTGGCTTCATCTTCCACCACCTTTTCTCTGGCCTTCTACTTCTTCCTATGACATCTTTGTGATTATCAAATAGGAGCTTTTTTTGTCTTGTAAATGTTCCTCTACTATCACTCGAGCTATTATGATGTAAGCTTTTGTATTACAATGGATGATCTCCTATCATCGAACCCTTATGGGGTTTTCCTTTTGTTTAAACTAGTAACCCTAATCGAGAAAGTTCTATGTATACTTGGGTCCACTACTCCTTGTATTTGTCCATTTTAGATGGATTTTTTTCTCTCTTGGCAGTTTTTTTGCTTCATCTCTCCTGCCGAATTTTGATATGTAACTCTTTATTTTAATAATAAATGTTTGTGGCTTGCACTTTTTTTTAAAAAAATCAATGATCAACCAATAGTACTTTTCCTATAACCCTATATGGAAAGGGCCCCACCACAAAAATTCATGGCTCTGAACTAGCCAACGGTTCATCTATAAGAGCTTGGAAGCTTGGAAAACACATATAGAGTACAAGAGGTTGTAATGTTTTTTTTTTAATGTCATCATCCATTAGGCATGCTAACTCAATAAAGCATAGGGTAGAGGACTCATCATAGATGATATGTAATATTATCAACCAATACAACATGTTATTTTGACACTCTATGGAGCCTCATATGAGTACACACATCATTAGATCATGTTTTCAGCAAATGATTGGTGCATTACTTGGAGGAAAATTTCCAAACAATCCTTTTGGGTTGAAAAAGTATGCAATGTGGTGATTTTATGTAATCATTGAGCCTAACATCTACATACTTGGGGAAAAAAAAGTGAGGGTCATCCAATGGTGCATAAGGTCCTTGAGAAATTTCATGGAGCTACTTAGGATTTGTGTGAATTATAGGATCAAGTGAATATTAGAGGATTCACTTTAGGGACACTAATGTGTTTTGATAATGACTACAAATACGCAAGCCATTAGATCAAAACAAGGTCAATGACCACCATTCTCTTGGCCAATTTTACACTATACAATCATAGAAAACACCAAAAAATAACTTATAAAAGATAAAATATCATCATAGGCACATCACATCTTCCAACATGAGGTTAAAAAGGAAAAAAGAAACAATGTTAATTGATACTTGAGTAGTATTAGAATCTCAACCAAATTTTTTTGAAGGGGATAATTATTCAAAGGGTCTAATTTATTTTCAGTAATAAGCTCATGAAGAAGATCTTCAAACCTAAACATGGCATATGATTTATCCTTTAACAATGCAGCTTTGATGGGTTCCCTAAACTTTTAATTTATACATTAATTATTAATATCTTATCTTAGTTCTAAATTAGGAAACAATATGAAAGATCTAAGTTAAGTCAATTCTTTGACCATGTGACATTACACACTACACACACATGAACATGGTGGAATTACATTGAAATATTAAGGCACTAATGATAAGGATTGCCTTCACCAATATACAACTAGAATTATAAAATCCCAATGAAATAATTAAAAAGAAATTGTTAATCCCTCCAAGGGATGATACAACTCTAATCAAATTTCAAATTTGTAAATAATCTAAACATTATCTTAAAATTTAACCTAAATTCATTGGTTTGGGATCTTAAACTGATTTGTGATTCTTTCTAGTCATGTTTTTAGTACTATTATCATGAATTTGTCTAATCTTGCATATGGGTTAGTCTAAAAATAATCATTCAAATTTATACTTGAAACATATACAAATGGGTGATGTGTATATCAAAAATGGATTGATAACAATGCACCTATTTTCCTAGTTCCATTCAAAATGTGTGTTATAGAGGACAAATCTAAAAACTAACAGAACTAACTATTAAAATGCAGATCTAGAAAGGGTAAAATGTTATGTACCTGTCACTAAAGATGCTTTTTCAGACCTCACTGAGGACTCATTCGCCTTATGGTGAATGGGTCCTAGCTACATGGCTCCTAAAAATTAGTTTCCATGTTATGTTATGCTTAGTTAGCAGTCCCAGATTATAGTTATTCATAGTCGAAGATCCAAAAATAAAACTTGTAGATCAATTTTCATGATTTGAAAACTTTTCTTGCAACTTTGATAACTTTGCAACTTTCTTCAATCTTGCTCTTCAAATGATCTTCAACCTAAAACTTGCAATCACACATCAAAGAGAGAAAAATGTTGTTTGTTAGGGAATACGGGTTTGCCTTGGTCAAACCCCATTTTGGTAATTAAACCTTATGATGAAAAAATGAAACATGAAGGATGAAACAATAAAACATGAATGATGAAACAATGAAACATGAAATAATGAAACCTTAGTTGAAACCTTGGATTTAACAAATCTGCAAACTAGCATGAAGTGGCCTCCATGGATGTAGATCTTGATCATGAAACTTGATATGAAACAATTCCTTTGATATGCTTGATTAGATCTTGAACACTACATCACCATATTAGCTCAAACAACATGCATGATGCAAATACATCTTTGATATGACAATGGAATCTTGATTGTTGCAGTAATCTTCAATAATATACCCTTGAATGCCTTGACAATGCTCTTGAATGCTCTCAATAATGCTCACTTGAATGCTCTTATGATAACTTCAAATTTCTAGGTGAAACATAATGAAATAGCCTTGTATTCATACATATCTTAAGATTAATTCCTGAAATTCAAATATCACAAGTTGACATTGAATTATAGATTTGAAATCATTAAAATACCACCAAAAACATATTCAAAAGAGGATTCCTAGGTCTAAGTGAGGACCCATTCACCATAGGGAGAATGGGTCCTAGGCCACTTACCTAGGACACACATTGGACAAGGTGAAATATCATGTAAAAATAGGGTCCTAGGACTAAGTGAGGACCCATTTTCCATATGAGGACCCATTCGCCCTATGGAGAATGGGTCCTAGGTCACTTACCTAGGACACACATCTTCCAAAGTTAAGTGAACTGTGAAATGGTATTTAAATGAATGTTGAGTTTTATCCCTTTGAAATTACATTTAATTAGGCTTGGATTTGAATTAAAGGGGACAATTAAGGAAAATTAACCTTAATTAATTAATAAAGCCTTAGATTAATGTGAAAGTGTAAAGGCACACTTTACAACACCCTAAAACAAGGCACAATTAAGTCCATTTTATCATTAATTATTCTCAAATTAAGTGTGAAAAAGGGATACTTTTTCCTACACTACAATACTAAGTAATTTTAGAATCAAATCCTTAATCAAAATCATGCCTACTTTGAACTACTTATGTTATAAGATATTGTTGTAAAAGGTGATATAGTTAGTATAAGAGTTTATCTTAATTCATTGGAATTAAAACTAAAAATCAATTTAGTTTATGTCATTTAGGATCATAATTCACAAGGCTCTAAGATTTATATCCTCATACTAGTTTAGACAAAAAAAGGAAAACATCAAGGCATTGCATTTATCCCCATATTATGGAGTTCCTCCTTTAATTTAGAATTTAAAAATAATAATGAGTATAGCAATTGCATTTCTTAGATTTCTTCACATGTTTCCAAATTAGTCCTATAGTGATCCCATAGCACCCTAACTTGAGTAATGTTATATAGTTTCAAAGCCAAACTATGTGTCAATCCAACATTTGGTTTGTTTCTACCTTAAGTTTGATATTACATAGATTTGCAAGAAAAACTAGTTAATCACATGATTTAGTTTAGGAAGATAATTTTGAAACTTAGATACATAGAATGAATCATATAGTCTACATAGGTGTGTGATGGTACAACAAGTGTGTAGGAAACTAGTCTCATTTGTTCAAGAATTTCAACAGGGACTATATATTTGTAGTGTAGAAAAATGTATCCCTTTACATTTTCTCACTTGTTTCGGCCCTCTTAATTAAAATTGGACTTAATAATGCTTTAAAATTTAGTGTTGTACAAAATATACCCCTTTACATTTTCACATTTGTTTAGGCACTCTTAATTAAATTGAGCTTAATTATGCCTTAATTATCCATTTAATTCATTTACAAGCCCATTAAATTATTTTTTTTGAAGGGGAAACTTGACAATAATTCATGCCAATACATAGCACTTCACATTGAGCAATGTGTGTTCTAGGAATTGGGGCCTGGGACCCTAGGCCTTGGAACCAATTTTTAAAACATGTTTTCATGGTATTTTTATCATCCCAAATTCAAATTTCAAAGGTCGGCTTGTAATGTTTAATTTTCGAGAAATTAAGGATAAGTGTCTATAAATACAAGGTTATTTTATCAAATCAACTTGAAGATTTGAAGAGAAATTTCACAAGAGAAATATTATTATCAAGAGCATTCAAGAGAAGATTTATCAAGCATTTGTTGCAACATTCAAGATCTCAAGAATCATGTCAAAGTTATGTTCAATCATGCATGTTTTTGGAGCTAACATTGTGATGTAGGTTTCAAGCATTCAAGTCAAAGATTCAAAGCAAGGTTCAAGTATCAAGATCCACATCCATTGAATCCATTTCATGCAAGACAA
The DNA here is from genome assembly GCA_007258455.2 of Sequoia sempervirens. NCBI lineage: Eukaryota > Viridiplantae > Streptophyta > Pinopsida > Cupressales > Cupressaceae > Sequoia > Sequoia sempervirens. The sequence continues at coordinate 6,026 of VDFB02054132.1, read as the reverse complement.
CATCAATATTTCAATCCTTCAAAGGTTTAATCAAGGGTTTGGTGAGTTGTAATATTGCATTGTTCATTCATCATTCCTTCCATATTTCATTATTTCATTTCAAAGTTTAATTATCAAAACAAGGTTAGACCAAGGAAAACCTCCATTCACCAAAAACAAACAATTTTTCCCCTCTTGTGTTTGTGTTTTAGATCTTAGGTTGAAGGAAAATTGAAGATTGGATGTCTCTAAAGTGCAAAATTTCAAAAATTGTAAAACTTGTCAAAGTTGCAAGAAAAGTTTTCATCTCATGGAAACTCAGATCCCAAGCTCATTTTTCGTCATTTCATGTGAAACCAATGGGAAATTGTATCTCATATCTTTATTCAAAGGATCCCAAAAATTTAGCTCAAACTTGTCTATCTCAAGACCCATTTGCCATTTTTGGACCCTGGGGTGTCCTCGACACTTTGCAACTATTTTTGAACACTCTACAACTGATTTTGAAGTAAGTTTTAAGTGTCTTCCACTCATCCAAATTGCATAAAGTTGATTGTTTCTGTTAGAGAACTATGTTACATCTACATGAATCAAGTCTTAGGTTACAAATTTGAGGTTATTTGCTATCTTTTCATCTCCCAAAACCCATGTTCAGTCATTTTTATCACTATTTTTGTTAAAAAGACACCTTGTGCAACATTTTGATGACATGTTTATAATAACTTAGATTTCACAAATCTGGAGGGAATTTGTGGATTCTCTTAGTTTTATGCTTAATCTACAAGATCCAAGTGATAGTTTGGATTTTGGAGTTGATTTACTATTTTTAGTGTGTCTCCCAAAAGTGCATTTCAATCATATTTACCCCGTCCATACACAAAGGAAATTGCAAGATTCCTCAAAGAATTCACTAACCTAAGGGTTGAAAGTGGATTTTAACTTGAAAGGTCTCTTAATAACATTATGTTTTCACAGTCCATGATAGTTAGTATGTGGATTTCTGGAAAAAACTGTGTGCAGATTTTTGGATCAACGTTTCAGATCATACTCCATGATCCATCATCAGGATGACAAGCAGATAGAGAGAGAAGTGAAAAAGAGCCAGCAGACTTGGGTATAAATTAGAGGGGAGGTGAGGGTTTGGGAAGGTTGAGAAGCACAATGCCCAAGAAGGGAAATAAGATAATTAAGTGAATAAATAAAAGAATAAGTAAAATAAAAATTAAAAATTAAAAAGGAACGAATAAAATAAAAGAATAAAATAACACCACAAGACAAGGAACAAGAGCAAAGAAAGAAAGAAAAAGAAATCCACCAGATCAAAAATATTTAGAAAATAAGATATATATGTATATGTAAATAAGAAAATTGAGATAGAGAAAGAAGAAAACAAAACATCACACAACACTAAATTCTGGAAAAAGTGACAAATCAAGAAAGACTAGAGAGGAGAGGAATTAGCCAAAATAAGTAAGTACGCAAATTTTGTCATGTGTATATGTAGATATATGTATGCCACAATTTTGTGCAAAGTGGCATACATATATCTACATATATACAACAAAAAATATTAAAGATAAAATTAAAGAATTAGAAAAATCAGAGAAGAAAATGAGAAAAAATACAAAAATATCTACTACACAATACATACATACATATACATGTATCCGTGTATATATATCAACAACATATACATATCCATGTACATATATATATATGTGTGTGTGTGGGTGTGTACGTATATATATATATATGCATGTGTGTGTGTGGGTGTGTACGTGTATATATATATATATATATATATATATGTGTGAGAGAAAATAAATAAACAAAAACTCAAAACTGAGGAAGATAAACAATTTAATAAAAGAAATAAAGGGGGGGAAGAAGGAACATGCTAACTAGGAAAGAAAGAACTAAAAGAAACCAATAATATCAAAAAAGGAAACAAGAGCAAAAATAACAAGGGAGACCAGGGGGAGGGCAAAAAACAAGAAGCTTGAGGCTCCTAAAAAGAAAAGGGGGGGGGACAAAGGAGGTGGAAAGTACAAGGGAGGGGAGAGAAGGAGAGAAAGGGAAAGTGAGGGGTGAGAAAAAGGAGAAAGAAGGGACGAGCACAGGGTAAGAGGAGGCTGAGCCGGACGCGAAGGCCAAAGGAAGGGGATCAAGGAGGGTGAGGGGAGAGGCCATTGAGGTTGTGTAATAAGGGTTTCCAAGAGAAACTTAGAGCCCAACCTCCATCTCTGTTAAGGTTGGATGGATGATTGTTGATTTCGATGGCCTCTTTGAGTTTTCTCTTAAGGAAATTGTCTTCAAGGGAAAGGATTTTGGTGTTTTCTAAAGAGATGTGATGCTTTGTCTTAGCAGAGTGTTCAGCTAGAGCTGATTTAGAGATACAATCATGCCTAAGGTCAGCACAATGCTCCTTGAAGGGTCTCATTTCCTATGTGAAATAGAATAATAGGTGGGTTCATTACATCATATTTTTCCCTTTCTATTTAGAAACATTCCAAATTTAGTGTAAAACCCCATGCGTTTTGAACCTATGCTTATTTTCTATGTTTCAATATCTATGATTTTAATATTCCCTTTTAGGTTGTGCTCTCATAAATAATTTATCTTCAATGTTAAAGGTAATATATCTTTTATTTTATTGTGTGTATATATGAGAAACAAGATTCAAATGCAACAAGGACACATGGGCAAAGTAGGCGTTAGAAGATGACATGGGTCGAGACATGAATCTCACATTAGCCACTCCAATTGGGGAATTCGCCGCCAAGCAATGTCAAAATCTCTGTTAGGGAATTGAATTGGCAATTAATGCCACACACTGAAATGGATTCAATGTGACCTGGCGAAGCTCACAAACCATTGAGTGGCCACATTGGTACGCACGGAAATGACATGCTCAAGTGATATGACAAGAAGGGAATTATGGCAAATACACACTTGGAACACACAGTACTCCCCTTCGTCAATTGGAGGAGTCGATGGAGGTAGGTACAGAAGACATCAAAGCGCTATCTAGCCCTCGGATTTGGCATTCGATGAAGTTTGGTTATTTAAAGAGAAATCTCAGGCTTCCTTCGCACACAAAGATGGAGACCCCATAAAGTTAAAGTGCAAAAAGACGGAAGCGACACTCATTGAATTCATCACGGATCAAAGGTTGAAAAACATATGCCAGAACAATGACATCTTGTGCCTTAAAGCCACCTAAATGGTGCTCGAGCGAAAAATCTGCTTCTCAAGCAACAAAACGAAGGCGAATTCTGACATCTCAACACGTTTTTTGGCATCGTTGTTGGATTTCAACATTTCAAAAGTTAGGTGCCTGGTTCTTTTGTGGATGGTGTTTGTGGTCGTGCTGTTGGGAGAGGATCTAGACATGGTGGCAGTGGCGAGGCCTGGAGTTGGGATACCATTCCCGGACGATATGATCAAAATGTTTCAACAGGGCGCCCAGGTGGATTGGCAGTCGTTCATCATGGATGTAGAGGGAGAGCAGTTGGCTCGCCATCGCCACTGGGCCGTGATAGGTGTGGATTTCCTGTGCCAGCGAGTGGGAGTGGATGAGGCGAAGGGTCTTCAATGGCTCAAGGATTTTGCAAACCTGGTAAATCAATGAGCTTCTACAATGATAATGACTGAATGTGCATTGTGGTGGCTGGCAAAATTTTGTGAACAGGGGTGGGATGACTAGTACTATAGGAAGCTAGCACAAAACTTGTTTTTTTGTATCTATGGAAGTCTATTGGCTGGCTCAGCCCAGAAACATGAAAATCTTAACCAAAGATGTAATTTTGCTCGATATCAATATATGTAGCTCATTTGCGTTTTACTTATCCAAAAAAAAAAGATTCAAATGCAACAAACAAGAACCTTTGTAACTTGCCTCTATATATACCTTCATTTGAGCTTGATAAAGAGGATGAAGCACCCAAAATCTTGAGAAATATTCCATTACCTCATAAGAATCCTATTGATGTACTCTTAGATAAGTTGATGGTATATGGTTGTTCTTCAATTTGACAACATGACTTTGGAATGGAAAGGTTTTATTCAAATGGATTGCGGACAGTTTGATTTATAGGTGTTGAGGATGGAGGATCAAGGGTTGGGATTTGATTTGATGATCAAAGGCTAGGAGTGTTTAAGAGATTACAATGAACAAAAATCCTCCAAGTAGAATCATGTGATTGGTGTACTTAAAGAGGAAGAGGATAAAATAGATTTGAATGGCTAGGATTGGCTTGACTAGATCTAAAGGATGAGATTGAGTCCTCTCATACATGTGTGTAAAAGATCATGGGGAAGAGAGATTATGACAAGTGTCCTCTCACACGTGTGTGAGGACACATAGGGAAGTGGGATTCTAATAAGTGTACTCTTGCATATGTGTGAGAACACATAGTGTCATCTCAAACATGTGTGAGAACACATAGGGAAGTAGAATGGAACATTTGACTCCTCTCACATATGTGAGAGATCATATGGGGATAAGGGATGGCTAGACGTGTGAATTCTCTCAAATGTGTGAGAGATCACGTGGGGAAGATAGACATGACAAGTTTCCTCACACACATGTGTGAGATCAAATGTTTAAGGTGGAGGTTTGGGATTTTCTAGAATAAATGGATAGATAAGATTTTATTATATGATTTTAGGGATAAGTGGGATTCAATGTGGTTAATTCGATTAAATAAGTAAATAGGAATGTAGGAGGATTAATTAGTTTTTGTATATTTTGATTTTTCTTTAGAACCCATGTGAAGTAGTATCTTCAAATAAGGTGACATTGGGATTGTTGAAAGTTTCTTTCTTATTCTTCTTAAAAGCATAAAGATGAAATATTCCTTGTTTTAATATATATGGAGGAATGAAATTATCTTTCCCTTGCTTTATTAGTTGAGAACAAGGGTTATAAGTTATTTTTTGTGCTTAGGAGCATTAGGAGGCACTGAAGAGGGCTTCATGTGCTCCTTATTTTTCCTTTTTAAAATTTTTATTGAGTATTTGTCATAGACTCATTTGGTATAATTAATAAATTTTATCTTTGTGTTCACAAGAAATAACTATTTTATGTTCCTTACACTTATAATCATAACAAATATCCTTGAGAGTGTCCAACGTCATTTTCAAGTGTGAAGTGACTTGACTCTAAAATGTAATCATAATCATTTGAATCATGTGGATTATCTTAGAAATATTGCAATCATCATGAGAAAGATTATGTTAGTAACATCAACATGTGATAAAAAAAATGCTAAATATAATCATCATAATTGCAGTCCTAGAGAGAAGCATTGAAGTTTTTTTACCAATATAGTAGGGTAGTGAAAAATGCCAAAAGATATGCCTCCCAAATAAGGGACACCATCAAAATACTATAAAGTATTTAGACATATATGTAGAGTATAGAAACTCCAAATCTCAACCAATAATATTAGATGGATTATAATCTAATAGAGTGTTCTCATCTTATTTATGTGGTTTGCAACCACCTTTAATATTTTGAATTTTAGCATGATATGATGTCATTTAATGTGTTTGATATATGTAGAATAGTAGAAAGACCCTATATAATATTGTTATTGTACTTGTGGATTTAGATTCACTTGTTCTTTTTTAAATATATTTTAGTTTTTCTTTGGAACTCATATGGAAGTAGCACCTTGAAAAGAAGTGGCAATGGGATTGTTGAAAGTTGCTTTCTTATTCTTCTTTGGAAGATAAGGGGGGAATCATCCTTGTTTATGAAAGAATGAAATTATGTTATTCTTTCTTTATTGATAGTAGTAGTTACAAGTTGGTTTTTGTGCTAGAGTATTAGGAAGCAATGGAGAGGACTTTATTTTCTCTATATTTCCCCTTTTATTTTTTGTTGATTCTTTTGTTGCACATGCATTTGTTATAATTAGTTAATTATATCTTTGGTTTCGTAAGGAGCTTTACTTGATGTTGGTTACATTTGTAGTCAGGAAATATCATTGAAAGTGACAACATATTTTGAGATGTTCCTGTTCCAAAGCTCTCATTTTGCA
>VDFB02054131.1:0-29840 GCA_007258455.2 Sequoia sempervirens | reverse complement strand
TTTCTCCTTGAATTTGATGAGTACATGACTACAGTCCATCAAGGAATACAAATTTGAGTGGTGAGTTGCAACATAGTTAATTCATTACTTAATTATCATTTATCCTCTTGATGTATAGGAAAGATTAGCTAGCTCAAAATAGACCCAAGAGGCAGATTAGGGCTTGGTTCAAAATTCAACTCCATTGCTGCTCCTAGATTCAGATTCATGGCTACTAACAAAAGGATTCATAAACAGACTTGGTTCAACAACTTGAGGCAACATACATGCATGGAAGACCTATCATGGGTCTTACAACCTTGAATCACAAAAAAAATGAGATGACAAATAAACCACCATTAAAGGAACAACTTTTGCAACGTTCAACCTAGGAAAGATGGTTCCAATATTAAAAAAGAAACCCTTAAAGAACATTCAAACTTCAATGAATACTTGGGAGACCTTTCATCAACATATTAGACATGCTTCCAATGAGATTTCCACTACATAGATGCAATCTAGACTCCTACATGCTTGTGCAACAATATTTCCTTAACTATCTCAACACAATTCTCTTGGGATAGTCAAAATGGGACTCAAAACAAATCCTTCAAGGTGCTCAAAACTCTTGATATAGGTCTGAACATAATCCTAAAACACTAATAAACACTACTTCCAAACTTTGAGAAATAATGCATGGGTTTTAGCTAACAAGCACAAAATGAGGGTTTTACATTGTTTTTCATGCTTAACTTGAAACGGATTGGTGAAAATTCCTTCCAAACATGAAAATATTAGGACCTCCAACCTTGAAAATATTGAAGAACAAGAAAAAAACAATTTGGGTGAGTTTTTAGCATTTTTGAATGGTGGAATAAAAAAATATCACATTTTGAAAGCCCACGAGTTACCCTGGCTAGGGTTTGGGTAGATTTTAGAAAAAATGCTATATCTTCCTTATTACTCAATGAAAATTCATGCCACCACTTGCAAATGAAAGATGATTCATCACAATACAACATGAAATAAACTCCCAATCAGTATAAAGACCGTATAGACTGTACAAGCTATCGAAATGTGCTGCAACTACAGAAAAAACACCAAAAAACTTCATTCCATTCACTCCAAGTTTGAAAAATTCATACAATAATGCTTTCCTTCAACCATTTCAACATTTCATGATTTTACCAACCATTTACAATTTATTCACATGTTCTAACAATTTCATGTAACTGAAAACCACATTTTTGAAAACTTTCTAAAAAAGTTGCATGACAATTTGGCAACTTTTGACAATTTTTGCAATTTTACAACTTTTACCACCAACGACCAAACCCACTACAAAAATGAATTAAATACAATAGAAAATGGTCATAAATGACCTTATGAACCACTAAAACCATTTAACAACTAAAAATCCCCAAAATTACAAAAATGAGCAAAAATTTCAATATACCCTAGAGCACAAATTTGATAGGGATAGTAGGCTTCTCAACAAGTTTTTGTTAGCACTATGAGCTAGGATTGACAACACATTGATGGAGTCTATTGAATTTCACCCCTAGATAAATAAAAAATTGAGGTGGTGAGTTTAATTATCATTCAAAAAATCTTCACACATGGGATGAGTGTTTGGAAGCCCTATGTCCAATATAGTTATAATTGTACACTATATAGCTCCATAAAGCATCGTCCACTTGAAGTTTATTGGTTACTAACTATTATCACATATTGATGTAGACTTTCTTATCATGCTAAATGAGGCATCCCCACAAGACCAATAGGGGGTGTATAAGTTATCTGGTCATAGGACATAATAACCTGGCCAAAATAACCCTGGACAGAATAACCCAGTCACAATAACCCAAGGGAAAAATAACCCAGGGTCATAAAAAGCCAAGCCAAAATAACCCATGGTCAGAATAACCCATGGATAAAATATCCCTGTAAGAATATAGAGAAAGGAAAACAAAATGACCACAAGTTATTCTATCAGTGGGTTATTTTGACCATGGGTTATTCTATCCGCGGGTTATTATGACCCTGGGTTATTTGGTCCTTGGGTTATTATGACTAGGTTATTGTGTCTAGGGTTATTTTGGCTGGGTTATTATGTCTAGATACCAAGTTATCTTGGTTTGTTGAGAATATTCACCACATCGAGTAGTGGTTTAATGCGATATTGCAATATACTAACCAAAAGTACAAGGAAATGAATAATCACCATTACATGTCTCACTAATTTTATGTTGGTGACAAGGTAATGTCCATATTCCAAAAAAGAGGGCCACAAGATTTGATTGGACTTTGATATGGACCCTACACCATCTTTAAAAAGATTCATGAGAGTTCTTTTTATTTTTATTTTTAATATTTTCTTGGAGAGCATCTATTTTTGATGTAGAGTTGTTGCATGCATCCATATTTTCCACCATTTTTGGATACCTCAAATATTGCTAAACATCTTTACAATGAATAAATGAATCTATACTACTTTGTTGAAAAAATATTAGGTCAGCACATTTGGATTTGTTAAAACATTGAAGAATAAAAAAATTCCTCTCTATCAAATGGTATATGTAGGTGTAATATAGAAAAAGGGATCCTAGGTCCTCACATGCAAAGAACCTAGGATGCAAGGGGCCTTTTTCCATGTTGCATTAAGATGTAGATCAAAAAAGATATTAGATTGAATCACAATAATGAAGGTGAGCCAATCAGACTTGGATCTATATCTAATTGAAGATGGGAATGGATTGGAATTGATTTAGAATGATTAACCTAATTAGATAATGCACCCTAATATGTAAATTACAAGATCCCAAGGATTGACAACTGAAACAATCAAGTTGCAACAAATCTGGAAGGTGTAGATGATTGTATACCTACCTAGAAAAATTGGTTTGGTTGTGTCTACAAGGACCTATTCATCCAATGGAAAATGAGTCTTTGATAAGGTGTCTTGCTCAGCTTTTGGGGTCCTTTGATGATAGATTTGAGATCCCTATTTCTACTTAGAAAGTTGCCAAAATATCGTCAGTAAATTTTGTAGGCGAGTTTTTATATCTTAACAACTTTGATGACAACAAATGAAATGATGAATGAATTTCCTTCAAACTTTCCTTCAATCCACATCAACCATCCACACATTCACAAAAAGAGGAAATGTTAGGCCTTTTAAAGGCTTGCCTCAGTCAAACCCCGTGTAAGTGTTTCCACTTCCACAATGGCAATGTCAAAGATAGAAATGATAATTGAAAGGAAGGAATGATGAAATCACAAAGTGCTGCAATTCACCACCCTTCAATGGATTCATTGAAGGACTGAAGTCATGCACATCACCTCAAAGATTTGGATCTTGCTTTGCTTGAATGCTTTGGATACCTATAAAAAGATGCCAGCCTTTACAAAACAATGATAAAATGATAACATGAACTCACATACAATTTGACATGATGCTTGGATCTTTGAATTGTTGTAATAAATCTCTAGAATGCTACTTTTGACTTTCTCTTGACAATAATATTTGCTCCCTAATTTCACTTCTCTTGTTATTCTAGTTTCAAAGGGTGAAAAGACTAGGTATTTATAGGTATTTATTCAATTTCCCCAAAATTAGATTCCAAAAGCCAATTCTTGCAATTTGAATTTTGAATGTTAAAATGCCGCCAACAAAATAACCAAAAATGGGTCCTGGCTAAGAAGGGGCACCCATTCGCCCATGGGTCCTGGCCTAAATTTCTAGGACACTCATTGTTAGGGGCAACATGTGAATTGGATGCATTTATTCAATGTGTGTAGTTTATTGAAGAAAGTTACAAATGGGCTCTAGAATACATACTTTTAAGAAATTATGGGTTCAATTAGGCTCAATAATTTAGTGGGGCCAAAACATAGTGTGAAATTGTTAAGGGTGACAATTTTCAACACTACAATAGGATAGTTTACTCATCAAGGCAAGTAATTAACTAGGGGATAAATTAAAGAAATGTTCACTCATTTTTTAAATATTGGTGTAATAGGGCCCATTACTTCTTAGAGATGAAAATTAATCTAATAGACATCACAAGGAATTCAATAAGCATTTGCATGGCCAAATCGAGGAAGCATAATTTTCTTTTTTTTTTTGGCCTTTTCTACAATTTTGTAAATTTTATTTTCAAAGGCCTTTGGAGTGGAATTAAACCTAGAGACTTTCACCAATAGTTTATGAGTGGTGATCTAGGCTATCATCCAAGAAACTCTAACTATCTCTCTTGAACACCTTTCCAACACATCCAAGTAGACCAATTTTTGCTCGATGGGCTAGGAGTCATGACTCCACCAAGTTGGGTTTACCAATTTAATTAAATAAGTTTCTAGCATGTTTTTAATTTGTAGCTAATTTTCCCTATTTATCTATCTATTTAAACTTCTTAGACGTAGGTGTGTGAATCTTTAGTTTATGATGGAAGCCATAATTTATTGTTTTTAGTAAATTTCTAGTTTCTTTTGAAAATGGACAAATGGGATTTATTTGAAGTTATGTAGTAGAGTGTTAGGCATACATATCTTCTATAGAGTTTGCTTGATTTCAATGAATTCTTAGCTTTGAATAATAATAAAAAAAACTTCAAAAAATATTATCTCATTTGTTGCAATACATCTAGCCCATCACTAGTGTATTCTCCTTCATATTCACAACAAAATTTAAATAAAAAGAATTTATGAATTTACATTTCATGGAATATGGGTTAGTTAAATTTTGATTATAACAACATTATAATGAAAAAAGTCATGATAATCTAAGAAGTCTAGATCATCCCAGAGTCAAGGTTGGATGAGATAATTTAACCTATTTTTAACAATGAGACTAAAGTTTGGTTATTCATAATCCAACTAACACATCAACTAGAAATAAAATGGTGTCTAAGATACTTAAAAAGTTAAATGATAACTTCATTTGCAGATTAAATTATGTCAAGATATTAATATTATTTTTAAATAGTTCACTAAAAAGAATTTTAGCTTGGACTTCTAGTAGTCTACATGAGATGTTACAATAACAGAATACAAGGAACCATATAGTAGGTGGTATAGTTTCATCTTTTGAAACATCTACAATAATGTATTGTAATAATTTGATGAGGGTGCTAACCCGAGACACAAAAAATAACACACAACCAAATAATATTATTATTATTCTGAATATGAAAATATTACATGCAAAGGATCTCCAATCCTCAAGTTCTGCAATACATGCAAGTTACAGAAACTACAGAAATTCCCTCTTTTTACAGTATGCGATCTTTTCCCCAAAAAGCTACCAAAAATCATAAAACCCTGCCCATAAATAGCTCCTTTTCAGTCTTGGAGCCAAAACAACATTCAAATTCTTAGTTTTGGTGGTTTGGTGCTACAAATTACAATTTGAAATTTAGATTTTAAAACTACATTCAAAAATTAGCACATTTTTGAAAATGCACCAACTTTCGGGAGCCATAACTTTTGATCTGGGACTCCATTTGCCTAACTGTTTGAACCGTTGGAAAGGTCTCAGAGTGAAGAACACGCTAAAAAATTGCTTTGCCGGTTCCAACAATTTTTGGGCCCGTACGAGACCGTTTAGTGCCTCAAACTTGACTCAGAAGATTTTTTAGGGCAAAAAGAAGAAATTGAAACTTGAATAAATTTCAAACCGGGAATGATCTTGACCCGATTCTTTCGCCAAAGTGCTTATTTTTTTGTCCTGAAGCTTCCCATAAAATTCTGCCTCCCCATGCATTCAAATTCAAAACTGCTAAAAATATAAATTGAGTAGAAAAAAACAAAAATGCAATTCTGAAAGTTGGGAACTCTTATTCGACGAAAAGGGTATCCAGAAATGTAAAAACATCTACAAAAGGCTAACAAAAAGAAACATAAAGGAAAACATATTTTTGGGTGATGGAGGATTGCTCTTACACCACTGGATGCTCCAGCATCGTAATTAAAGTGTATTAAAGACGGCGAAGAATCTATCATACACTTACAATCTTAAAATGCCATAATTTATTGTCACTTCATAGTGAAAAATTATAAAATAAAATATAAATACCTTTCATTCTCACTCAAGATCAATTTATTAGTGGTTCAATATAATTGTCTTCTCTCAATTTTTTATAATTTTAAATTAAACTAATTATAAATATAAGGTTTAAATATGTTGGAATTAAACTTTTTTTTGAAACAGTTTGCTACCCACAACTTGTCATATCAAATATAAAAATTTAATTAAAAAAAAGATTTTATAATATAACATTGTATAAATATACTAAAATAAAAATAATAACATAATCTTACAGCTGTTTGAAATAATATAAAGAGAGAAAAATAAAGAAAGAAGAGAACAAGTAAACTTTTTGTGTGCATCTATGTCTGGCCTATATGGATATTGAAATAAAAATTTGTGAATAGAAGAGGTTTCTAGAGCAGTAAAAGCAGGGCATTTGAAAAACAGTGCATATATGCAAATTTCCAACAGAATATGGCACTATAATACCAACTCAAGCCTTATATATCTGTCTCAGCATATCAATGGCTTTTGCCAACCAGATATTGAATCTAAAGTTCTTCACTTTAATACATAAAGTTCTTTTGAAATATCTTTGGTACAATCAGTTTTTTTTTTTCCCCACATTTTCATTTGTAGAAACGATACCCACCTGCTAAAAACATATAGTGGAGATAAACAATTGAAGGGAATTCTGATGGATCTGTTTGTTAAAAAGTTTAGATTCTGATCTTTATTTGAATTTGTACTTCTCTATTAAACAAAAATTAGGTCGGTGATGGCTTTGTTAAAATATTGACGAATCAATAAATTCCTCTCTATCAAGTGGTATATGTAGGATAGTGATTTATGAGGGAATAAATTGAGGAAACATTCAATCATTTGTTGAAAAATACCAATGTAATACGGCCCTTTCCTTCTTAGAGAGGAAAACTAATCTAATAGAAATCTAGAGGCATTCAATGGCCATTTGCATGGCTAAATCTAGGAAGCGTCACAATTCTAATTGTTTGGTCTTTTCTACATTTTATTCAAAAGTCTTTGGAGTGGAGGTAGTCTTATATACTTTCACCACTAGCTTAAGTGGGGTGATCTAGCTCTGTTCCAAGCAAGTGAAACTAGATCTTTTGGACATATTTCCAACACGTCCACGTAGTCCAATTTTTTCTCATGGGCTGCGAGTAAGGTGGGTTTACCCAAGTTGAATAATTTTCTAGCATGTTCTTAATTTGTAGCTGACTTGTCCTCATTTGACAATCTATTTTAATTGCATAGGATAAGGATGTGAACTATTAGTTTATGACGGGCTTAATTTGAAGCTATGCAGTAGAATAGTAGGTATGCATCTCTTTTATAGAGTTTGTTAGATTTGTATGAGTTCTCAAACTTTGAATAAAAAATTATCTTTTTCAAATTAAAAAATTGTTTCATTTTATTTGTGTTGTCAATCATTGATTGTAATACATCTAGCCTCTTGCTAATGTATTATCTTTTAAAATTAAAATAAATTTCACATCAATAACATTTATAAGTTTCAATTGCATAAATTAAAATTTGATTATAATTATATTATAGTGAAAAATTTATGATAATCTTTGAATTCTAGATGATATTATATATTCTTGCTCAAATAATTTGTTATTTAATCTAATTGGATCTCATTAAAGAGTTGGATCACAACCAAACTGCAATGGTGCCTTGTGAATGCCACTTAGCCAATGCGTGTAGGATAGTTCAAGTTGAAGCTACATAGATATGCTACTTGTTTAGAATATTTGAACAAGATTTTGTGTTTCAGACCTAGTTTCAATCTTCCAAGATGTTCTAGGAAGGCTTAAATAATATAATTTTTGTCCTTAGCTAATTCCTTCCTTAGTCTTCATCAAAAATGTATTCCTCGGTTAATCTTGCCATACGCTTTCAAGTCTCCATGGATTCCATCAAGGTGAAGAAAGAGTTGATGCATTAGATTTTAGTGTTTTTTTGAATTTAAATGTATGTTTATCTAGATTAGAGGTTTGAGGAAGTAATTGATTCTGCATCTTCCAGCCCTAACAAATTATTGAGCATATAATTTGCCAATCTATGAAATTTATCAACTCTTTCTTCACCTTGATGGAATCCATGGAGACTTGAAAGTATGGCAAGATTAACTTGAGGAAGATGCATTAGATTTTAGTGTTTTTTTTTAATTTAAATGTATGTTTATCTAGATTAGAGGTTTGAGGAAGTAATTGATTCTGCATCTTCCAGCCCTAACAAATTATTGAGCATATAATTTGCCAATCTATGAAATTTACAACCCTGGGAGTTATAGCTAACTTTAAAGGGTTCAATCCTTGTTAAAGCTAATTTACATTTTAAAAAGATAAAATAGATTTAAAAAAATTTCAAATCTGAAATCTCGTTGGTTTAAAACTAGAGTGGGAGTCTTCAAAGGATATCCATAGGTGCTATGTCATATAGAATCCATATTCAAAAATTTGACGGAGGTCTATAAGTTTGTTGAATGGATTTCTCTAGTATCAAAGGTTGAATGAGATAATTTGGTGCAAATTCACAGCCAACAATTCACTGCCGGAAAATTCACCTCCAACAATTCACCGCCATGACAAATTCATCTTTAGAAAAACACCACCAGCAATCCACAACCACAAATTCATCTCTAAAAAATTCACCACCAGCAATTCACCTGGATAATTCATCACATTAACATTTTTTAATATATATTTCCAAGACCTTGAGATTTTTTTTGCAAAAGAATAGTTTCCATGGCATTAATAATAGAGATGACTGATATTGTTGTATAATTGAGCACAATGATGAATTGCTGGTGGTGAATTTTTGAGATGAATTTGTCATGGCCACTAATTGTTGTTGGCAGTGAATTTTTCAATGGTGAATTGTAGAACCAGATACTTTAGCCTATTTCCCAATAATAATATCGAGAGTTAGGTTATTCAACAATCCAAGTAACATACCAACTAGTATCTAAGATGCTTAAAAAGTTAAAATAATAACTTCATCTACATATTAAATTTGTGCTAAGATATATATATTTTAAAATTGTTAACTAAAAGAATTTTAGCTTGCATTTAGCTAGTCTACTTGGGGTGTTGCATTAAAGGAGTACAAGGAGCCATATTCTAGGTGATATAGTTATCTCTTTTGAAACATCAATAATAATATATTGTGATAATTAAAGTGTATTAAAGATAGTGAAGAATTCTATAATACATTAACAATCTTAATATGCTAGTTGATCATCAATCGTGAAGAAACGTATAAAGTAATAAAAAAATAAATACATTTCATTCCTATTCAAGATGAACCACTTTATTAGTCATTCAACAAAATTATTGTCTTACTCTCAGATTTTTATAATTTTAAATAAAACTTAAAAAATGATGTAAAAAAATTAGATATTAAAATACCATTAAATTATAAATTTTATTATTTTGAAATATTTAAGAATTCTTAAAAAAGTCTTTATTCACGAATAATGATTTTTTTCTCTGTTTTGTTATTTTTAATTTTTAAATGAATCAACAATTAAAACTAAAAATTTTCCAATAAAAATAAAATAACTATTTATTATTTTTATATATAAAAAATATAAAATTACAATCAATTCTTTAATAATTAAAGAGATAACACTCAACTGTAAATGTAGGGTTTGAATATGTTAAAAGTAAACTTGTTTTTGTAATAGTTTTCTGCCCATAACTTGTCATATGTATTCAATATAGTAACTAATTTGCACAGAAATTTGATTTTATAATATGACATTGTACATATTATATTAAAAAATAATAAAATAATCTTAGAGCTGTCTGAATGAATATATAAATAAAATAGCAGCAGCATCTCTCATACATATATATATTTTGTATGTTCGGCCTATTCTGTTTATATGCATATTTTATATTTCGAAATAAAAAATTGTGAATACAAGAGGTTTCTAGAACAGTAAAAACAGGGCATTTGAAAATCAGTGCATATACACAAATTATGGCACTATAATACCAACTCAAGCATTATATATCTGTCACAGCATATCAATGTCTTCTGCCAACCAGATATTGAATCTAAAGTTCTTTACTTTAATATATAAAGTTCTTTTGAAATATCTTTGGGGAGATGTATTAGAGCCCACAATCAATTTTTTTTCCACATTTTCATAAGCATATACGATACCCAACTGCTAAAGACATATAGCAGAGAAAAACAATTGAAGGAAATTCTGAAGGATTTGTTTTTTACAAAGTTTAGATTCTGATCTTTGCAGGTATGGTGCCCTTGAATTCATGACAGGCTGCACACACACAATCTCTTCATTAACAATTTTCTTTTTTGAGATGATGAAGAATTAGTTAGCAGAAATTATGATAATGAGAATTACGCGAGATTGAGATTAGTTTGAGGCAGATCTTGTTGAGTTGCAGCATCTGTTTCCGAATGATTGGTGGCACCTTCCATGATGTCAATCTGTATCATGTTTAGAATTTCATTGTGGTCAAAAGCAAAAGAAGAATTATGATGGCAATGAGGATATGAATGGGACAGTCTTTTACCTTTTCTGACAGATTAGCGTTTTCCACTGTAAGTGATTTTCCCTGCGGGACAATGAGTTCATCAGCCATTCCCGAAACTAAGTCAGTACAGTTGTGATCAATAAGCAATTTACAGCAGTTTTGTTCTTTCAGTTTATAGCAATTACAATTTTTTGATCAATAAAAAACTGATGAAACAGTATTAAAAAAATGTGGGTGCTACAAAGACACATTCTCAGAGTTTAAGGAGGATCAAGTTAACAAAAGATATGAAAATAAATAACGGAGAGTCCGATCAACAGTAAACATAAATAAAACTGATAAGTGACGAGTAGCATCAGTAGGAAGGGAAACATAGTCATCAAGTTTATCCCATTATTTAGTGGGGATAGTACCATCATCAATACATTTTCAGAAAGTAAGAGCACCTTCCTCCTCTTGATCTTCTATAGGTTGTTGAGCATGAATAGGGGAAATTCTCAGCTCTAACTGAGGGAACTTGCCAAATTTTGGCTAGCCAATAATGCTAGGCCCATGAGAAGGGGCTGAATGTGGCTGAAAAGGTTGATACTATCCACAAGCAGCATGGTCCTTGAAACCTTGCGGTCGAGAACCTTGAGATTGAGATCCATGATCTTGTTTGGTAGATTGGCCATGACCATGTCTATGCCCATGAGGTGGGATGAAAGAAGGGCTACGACTCTAGAAACCATGCAAAGACTCCTACCCTAGTGGTCAAAAAGCTCCTATAGATGTGCAACTTTGCAAGCTTGCACCTAGATACACATTAGCACATTAGAGAAAATCATAACTTTAGTGTATAAAGAAAAGTGACCATTAGCCAACCAACCAAAAAATATAGTTGAATTTCTATCTTTCAAATACTAATTAGAATTTCTACCTTGAAGACATGCCAAATTTGACAAACTTTAAGGGGAGGCAAAGCGTATTGCCTAGTAACACAGCATGCCATGTGAAAGGGTGAGGCCAAAAAGGCTTGAATCAATCATGTATCCAACTCCAAGCTTCTTGAGCTCTAGAATAGAACAAAAAAGATGCTTGAGAGACTCTAGTTGTCCACAAGGGACAATGAGGGTTGAGAACTCCCATGTGAATCAAATGAGAACCAAGAGGAAGACCTTGGTAAATAATGTGCCATGCAAAATGAGTCATTTTAGGCTTCCAAATGGCTGCCAAAATAGTTTGGAATCATTGATGCCAAGTACCAAGTGAAGACTGGATGTGTCAATGGTGGTTTAATTGGTCCACCATTAGAAGATGAGACATGAACCACAAATATCTATTGTAGGGTCTATAATTGTGAAATAGAATTTCAAGATAATATTTCCAATCTTTTCACCAAGGATCAAAGGACTTGACCCCAACCTTATGAACTATATGGGGAGGAATGACATCAATAACATTTTGAGAGGCCTCTTGATTTTGGCTGGATAGCTAAGAGTTTAGCTTATCTTCAGGCCAAAAGAGGAAATTCTTTGTGGTCCTAATAAGGATAATAGGTAGAGTTTTGATTCCTCTATTAAATAATTTGAAAGAATGAATCAAAGTGGCTTTGGCAAGAGGACGATCTAGATTGAAAAGAATAGGAGACCATCAATAGGTCCTATTGGCTAATTGATAGGCCATTGTAGAAGTCATTACCACCCCAAAGTAGCCAAGACTCAATGGAATCCCATGCCTTCTAGTTGATCTTCATAGTAAAAGTGCCTTGCATTTGAGAAAATTCCCTTATGATGAGTAAAGTATATAGGTCAAGGCCTTTCCAAGTTGGTTTTCTAGGAGTTCTTAAAGAAATATAATGCCTAATGAGAATTTTAAAGCATCATTCTTGTCTAGATCTCTACTAATCCATTTAACATAGAAAGCAATGCTTTTTTGACTGTTTGATAGAAGAACCAAGCCACCAACATCGTGAGGGAGACAACAAAGCTCCCAAACAATATGATGAGAATCTTTAGACCTATATGCAAAAGCCCATAAAAATTTCAGAGGAGCTTCTCAAATTTTAAATAGGAAGCACTAGAACGGAACCAACAAGAAGAATAATAAACATGGGTAGCAACTAAAGTTTTGGAGCAAAGCTGGAATTTAATTGCAAAATAGAGAGGCTTAGTTATCCAATAGTTTAGTTTTCTTTCAATTTTGACAATGAAAAAGTTCCACAAGCTAGTAGGAGATGCTTAAAATGCAAAGGGAATGCAGGAATCAAAAGATTTCCCCATGATCAATTCATTTTCATTCAAAGGAATCCAACCAACCAAATTTGGAAAGATTGTTATAACATTGATTCTTTCACCATTGAATACTTGAACTAGAAGCTTGGATGAATATATCAAGACAAAGAAGAGCTTGTTTGATATTATTCTCATCCTCCAAAGGAGAGAAAATAATCATCAGCAAAATTCTGATTTAAAATGTAAATCATGATGAGAAATCAATAAAAAATAAAATATGATTCAATAAAAGATTGACTTCTACAATGTTCAAATCCATGCAAATTTATTATAAAAATCGTTAAGATCATTTAGAAAAATTGCTTGCTTTAACTATTCTATGATTATAAAAATTAAATTGAAATACAATACACTTAAATACCTTAATATATATATATATGAAAACATTCTTCTCCCTACTATTAAATGGTTACTAACACTTCAAAATTTAATTAAAGATTGAAAATAGAAAGATAGAGTCCCAATGTTTTAAATTCAAAAAAACAAAAATTAAAAAATATATAAAATAAAGAACAGTATAATATAATTATTGAGCATTTAATTTTATAAAGTGAACTTTATAAGAGCGAAAATGGAAGGCCATTTTAGAATCATGATACAAACCTCCTTTTCTAAAGACAAATAAGTTCAATGATGCTGATACTAAACTAATTTGTAAGGCAGAACATGCTCTGAGCTTCAATCTTGTTGAATCTTGGATTCTATGGGCTTAATTCCCTTCAAATTAAAATTAAATAGTTCTTTTCAAAGATGTCAAGAGCTACTTTGGAGACCAATTTCCTAGTCAGCTGAAAATAAGGAAGCAGTCTAATATTATTTTATTTCTAATAAGCAATATATATGTACGACTTCTTAATTCATGTCATATTACTTGACGATGGGAGTTTTGACTTATCTCAAAGGAATGAATCTTAATCAAATAACCCAATAATCTGTAATATTTAACTAGTAATGACTGAAGAAGGAAGTGTAGAATTTGATATTTAATAACCTGAACTTTGTTCGTAGGGAAATATTTAATCATGTTAATTTGACCTTTTCACTAGTGAGATGAGAAATGGTTCAAAAGATTTAAAGGGTTTGTGTTTAAGTCTTATCAAGTAGTGTAAGATTTTAAAATAAAGTTTAAGTTTTGATTAAGATAAATTGGGAAGGGCCTGAACTATTACAGGAGGTGAGACAACAAAGAAGCTAAATAAAAGTAGCAATAAAAAAACCAACAACCAACAAAAAATAAAATAGGACCAGCTGAGGACCACCAACCAAACGAGACCAATTATTGTTCTCCAAGAAGATGGAGGCCTTTTATGGCCTACAACTTCTTGGTAAGAAACGAAAGTTTTTCTTCAAAAGATAAGGCTTTCTGATTCTTCTTGCTACT
The DNA here is from genome assembly GCA_007258455.2 of Sequoia sempervirens. NCBI lineage: Eukaryota > Viridiplantae > Streptophyta > Pinopsida > Cupressales > Cupressaceae > Sequoia > Sequoia sempervirens. Next base: position 15,641 of record VDFB02054131.1, on the reverse strand, counting down.
GTTGTTCTCAGAAGTAGGCAACACTATCTCCACAGTCTTTACTTTTTTCTGGAGCTGGTAGGGGGGGCTTCCGAATGTTTCTCCCTTGCACTCTTAGCATGGAAAATTTTAAGATCCCACCGAAACACTTGTATTGTGACTATCATGTTCTTCACCATTTTATTGTTGTATTTAATAACCTCCTGCAAACTAAGGAAGATCTTGTTTTGATTGCAATGGATTTTTGCAACCTCATTTCTCAAGCTCGTACACCCCTCCAGAGACCCAATAGAATTTTTAATTTCCCCAACATCTTTTTGTAGATTAGCCCAATTATCAAAAATTTGAGACATGCTTCTCAACAACTCCTAGTGATTCGCATCCTCTTGTTCACCCAACCAATCTTTAGTCTTTTTGAGCATATTGGTCTCCAGGTTTTGAATTGTATCCTTCGTTGTAAGCAAATAGGTCTTAAGGATGCCATTTTGAATGTTAGTGGACTTGAAGAGCTCATCAAATTTCTCCCTTAGGGAGGAAAAATTCAAACAGGGGTTAGGGTTGTCCATAGGAGCTATCTCTGGCACTTGAGCATGACCAACATCCAACTTAGGGGAAGAAGGGGGGCTGGCAAAAAATTTGTGCAGTTGAAGAGAATTGGGAGGGGAGTCTTTAGGGGTAGCATCTAGAGAAGGGGAGTAGGAGGAGCTTGAATTGCCATCTAAAATAGAAATTTAGGGAGGTTCCTCAAATGAAACCTTTTTCTTATCGAAAAGAGTAGGGGTGTAGCATCGTAAATTGTCACCCTTGACAATTTCACACTAGATTTTTTTCCCTCCTATGTGCATGGATCTAATTGTGTTTCTAATTTCCTAAATTAAGCATTTTGTGGCTCATTTAATCATTTATGAAGGAATCAAATGCATAAAATCGAAGTAGACATTTAATATTTTTCTCCCGACACTTTACACCTCGCAAAATAGGTTTGGGGCAAGGGTGCCTTGTGCGGATTTCTACCTCTATTTCTTTTCTAATATGCTAGAGTTGGCACTTTATTATTTGAATTTGAAATGTCAGATATTAGCTATTGGAATTTGAATTGCGGGAAATTAAAATTATTGTGTATAAATACCTAGTCATTGCATCATTTGAAATATAACAAAGATATCTAGCAAGAATTGGAAGCAAGAGCATTATTGAGCAATTATAATCAAGTGAAGAGTAGTCAAGAGCAAGATCATTAGAGCATTTCATCAAGTCAAAGCTTCAAGTCAAGTTTTATATGAGTTTGTTCATCATTTTTCTTGTGATGACTAACCCCTATAGGCATTCAAAGCAATCCAAGCCAATTTGTATTCATGCCTTGAGGATATGTGCATGACTTTAGTCCTTCAATGAACCAAATATGAGTGGTGAGTTACATCCAATCGTCCATTCATCATTCATTTATCATTTAGCCTCTATCCCTCAAAAGGATAAGCTCTCTATTATCAATTTTTCTATTGTGGAGGTGAAAACACCAACATAGGGTTTGACCAAGGAAACCCCTTTTTGGCACAACCCTTCCTCTCTCTTTGAATGTGCAAGTTACAAATTTAAAGAAGATTGGAGGATGATTGAAGACCTTTTCATCATTATTGCATTGACACCCTACAATGTGGAAAGATACAAAAACTCAACTATCTCAACACCCAACAAAGATCTGATAGTGGGATTCAGAAGGAAGAAGCCTTTGAGCAAACACCTGAGGATTGTTAAGACAGATTGCAAGCTCAATTACTAAGACATAGGTTCCCTAGGAGACTTTTTCCTCCAAATTCAGATCTAAATTTATATGATAGGTGCGCACCAGTATGCCCAGTCTATTTTTAAAAACCAAATTTGTTTGTGACTTTCCAAATTTGTTGTTTTTACATCAGTGTAGTGCATTTTCATTGTTGTCTAGTTGCATCATTGCATTCACACAAAATCCATTTCAAGGTCCCACTCCTAAAGGGAATTTGAAACACAAGGGCTGGTTAACTCACCTTTTAGTTTATAAGTTAATCTTGTGCCCTTGCCACCTTCAAATTCTAAACGATATGCACATGTGAAAAAACTATGAAATCCTAAGGTGAATTCCTAGGGTTTCACTTTTTCCACCTTATCAAGGGGAATTATACATAGAGGCTTTTCCTTTTGAAGCCTAAGGGGGTTTATACTTAGTGCCTCTAAGGTATTGGATGGGGAAAAATAGGCAACTGAAGAAAGGGTTGCATGGTTACCCTTCAAAATACTAGTAGCATCCTTGTGCACAAAGAAAGGGTTAGCAACACGAGGGAGGGAAGATAAGTGGCTCCACATTAAATATTTAAATCATTGTTGCATACAATGCATAAAGTGGCACCAATAATGCTAGGCCCATGTGATGCACGCATCCCTATATTCCCTAGGTACACCACATAATAAATGTAATTACATTATAACATTATGCAAGGTGGACAAAACACCTTTTCCTAACATTCTCCCACTTGTTGTATACATTGCATAAGGAGTAAACAAGTAAACTCAAACATGAACAAGGGAACAATCCCTCAAGCCACATATACCATCAAGGAATCAAAGTGCTCCACGTGCTCCATCCAAATACCTAGAACATGAATCAAGGTGACCACCATCTCAAGCATGCATGCTCTCATCCTCCATCATGCCAATGCACAAAGATAAGAAGTCATCCAAAGAGATTCCACACTAACTGTCACAAAGAAGCATAACTTCTATCTCCAACCAATATCCTAATACACAAACACTCAATCCAAAGGTAACAAGTATGTATCAATAGTTTTCAAGATATTATCACCATAACTGAAAATATCACAAATAAAAAACTACTTATCACATCCAACTATCCATACCTCAAAGGTATACAAAACATAACAAGTGAACCTCATGCCATCAACACATACAACCCATAACATGCAATCACAAGCTCCATGTGCTAAACTTGTCATATAATGAACATACACATCCAGGAACTCTCATTGCATAGGTAATGTCAAATCTGAAAATGAACAAGGAATCCAAAGATCCACCAATAGCAACACATAAAATTGTAACCAATATCATGTAGTACCAAGGAAAACCCACAATGATATGCAAATCCTAAAACCAATATGTTGTTGATACATCTCTCACCACAAGTATCCATAGCTCTCCCATGTTCTTCACACCTAACAAAGGAAAGAGATAAAGGAATCTCCATGATGTCACCAAAGAACAATGAAAAATAGTGATCACTATAGCTCCACACAAGATCTCAAATCCAATGTCATCTGAATTCAAACATCCAAGACGTAGAATAAGACCAATGAGAGAATGTGAAAATTAAAACTTGTAGCATGTCCTTCTACACACCTCTAAATGCTAAGCTATGATAAGTATGATCTCCATAAAACCCCAAATAGAATAGAAATATCCACATCTAACCATAACCAAGATGTATGCATCTCAAATTGAAGGAAAATCAAACCAAATTCATTCCCAATCCAAGGGAATAATCCCAATAACATCTCCTAAACTCAACATCAATGAATAATCACATAATGCAAAAGGAGATAAACATACCAACATCCCTCAAATGAACCCTCCAAAACTAACAAACCATAGCTCAAGATCCATATGCATGAGAAGATAAGCATAAAACATAATGCATTTGAACGTAACAATGGGAAATACCTCTTAGATGATAAATTGCCATGTAGACCAAGAGCAAGAATGAGAATGCTCCTCCATGATATCCAAATCATCATGAATCATCTAAGAACAATATCATCATAGGTCCATGTTGAACTCATGTCCAACCAAGGTGTAGGCTCCTCGGGCTTCTAGCTGAAACCTCATCAATGAGTAACTATCTCAACACGTGTCTCTAATCACAAGAGATCTCCTAGCCTCATCTATGTCTCCAAGTATCCATGAGTACCTATAAATGATCAATCCATGCCAAACTCCAAATGCAACATAGAACCATAATGAAGCTCCCAAATAAATGATCAATGTACCCAATACCAAGAGAACCAACCAAGATCAAAGTCATATCCCAACTGCAAACTGCAAGATCAAGAACACACCATGACATCATGATCTCACATCTCCTCAAAAGATCATATGCTCCAATGAACATATCATATACTGTATCATGCCAAAACTCTAAACCGATAATCAAGAGTACATCATGACATAACACAAAACCATCCTATCAAACAAGGATCACATGTCAAATGGAAAATCATGATACCTCAACTAAATACTAATAAAGTCATCCATAGCTAACCAAGATATCAATATCTCCAAATCACATGAATATAGCCATGCAAATAAAACCAAAGATATCAAAGAACCATCACTGCATAGAAGAAACAAAATTTGAGTCCATCCATGACACCAACAAAACACTTCAGAAGATCATCCACCATCAAATAGTAAATCCACATAATTTCTAGAAGCTCCCACTGAACTGTGATTCTAAGCTCTCTATAGGAAACATGACAACCATCCTCTAAATGAAAATCCTCCATGTCCCCAATGTAATCAAAGAACTCAACACCGAGCTCCCAAAGGGAAGAGTATAGACCATGATCTCAAAACCCAAGAAGATATAACACTACCAAACCATCACTATCACAAGATCCCATTGAAACATGTAAACAAGCTATCCATCACACTGTGATAATAACCTCCTCAATGAAGATCAAACATAACCATGGTCCTCAAGCCAAGAAGATACATCACCACAAACCAAATCAAGAACCAATATAACACCACCAATAATACACCTGCATAAACAATCATTTCATGCAAAAGTACCTAAAGAACAAGAAACATTCATGACACCATGATCACCACCAAAAGTAAAAACAACAAAATCCAACTGTGTCACACATGTCTACATCCCATAGTCAACTACATAGGTCTCACATCATGATTGCACCTAGTAATAGCATCTCTCCTCAACATGAAAAACAAACCAACAAAGCAAGTAACTAAACCAAACCAAAAAACTGAATCTGTAACAACACTGAAGCATCTATGGGCATAAAAAACCCACATCCAAGTCATAAATGCAACCTATAAGCATAAACATCCTATAACACCACATAAATATTAGATGCAACAATTCAACATACAAATCCAACAATATAGTAATAACCATGTCAAATGAGCATAATTAGAGATGTACATGTGAGTATACAATGACTCCAACATCAAATCACCAAGACCTGAAAAACCATAAGCTCACAAAATCACCATATTCAAAAGAACACATAAACAACTTAGATGGAAATAAAAATAAATAAATCATATCAAAACATATCCAAACTTGATCCACTGTGTAGTGCTTTAAACAAGCTTTCTGTCGACTATAAGAAATCCAAAATCCAACTCTGTATGCACAAGTTATGATCCCCCAACCTTGAAAAGAATATATGACTTCCACCAAGAAAGAAACTATCAAAATAACATAATATAGAAAAATAACCAATACAATAGTGAAGTACACAAAACCACCTTTCCAACAAGTATAAGAAGTTGCAAAACAGATACCCCGAGAAAAAGTTATGCCTCTTGGAAAAACGTTGCCCAATTAAGCTATATGAACCAAACTATGGTGGTGCTTGGGTAGCCCGGTGGTTGAGGTGTGTAATGTCCCCTTCTCAAATGTGATCATTGTAGTTGACTGTTGGCCTATTCTGGAGACCCGTAGGCTACTCGGATGGTGAAATTAGGGTTTCCTAATTTTGAGGAGGTTGTTGCTTGAAGTTTGAAAATCGGATTGCGGATTCTTTCTGGGTTTTCAGAGAGCTTCGTGGTGGTATGGTTAGTTTGGAATTTTGGGCAACTTCATGAATTTACTATTTTTAGTAAATTTTATTTTTAGCAGTGGATAGGTTGGGTTCAGTTCAGTTGGTCTTCTTCTTCAGTTGGTTCAGCTGGCACTTCCGTTTTTGGCCTTTGGGTGCATTTTCCATGGAGAGATAAGTATTCTCACATTATAATATTATAACATTTCCCCGCCCTCCCCCCCTCCCCCCTTGACTAGCATTACAACTTAATGTTGTTTTTAAAAAGGGGATCTAATGGGTCAATACTTCATTAAGAGATAAATTATATATTTTGAAGTCAAATATTGGAGATAAAGGAAATGGACGCCTACTTGAGGAGAGGGAATTTTTTATAAAGTGAATTATTTTATTAAAAGGAAAAGGATGCCACTTTTGGAGGGAAGGAGTTGAATTCAAAATTAGGGTTTGGCCGCCCTTCTTGAAGCTTCTAGAAGGCTCTCTTCATGTCTTTATATTTAGGCCTCAGCTCTTCATTTGGGATCTTTTGTCTACTATACTGTTATGCTGTTGGAATGTCTTTAGGCAAACTTCGAGGAAAGCATACCTCCTAGCATTGGGCTCATCTTCTTGCTTGAAAGATAGCAACAAGTTGAGAATTAGATTGTAGTCGAGTTGTTTAGCATTGTAGTTGAGTTTCATTGCATTTGGTAGCTGTTATTCAAGCATTTTGTCATATTTTAGAGTTGCTGATGTTGCATGGCTATAGGTAGTTTTCATTCATATATCAAAAAATAAAAAAGATATAGTTCTGGGTGTTTGTCATATCATCTTTTCTACTTGGGGCAACCCCACTTGCAAATTTGTGGAATTTATAATGAAGTTTCTGATTTTTCCTAGCTAAATCGCCCCTACAAGAGGGCCGTACCATTTACGAATTACCTTGGGATTTGTGCAAAATAAATGGGAGTTGTTTGGTGAGGTTTTAAGCATTCATTTTGGGCACCTTCATCATTAGAGGAATCTGCAATTCGTTTCATGTCATTAGAGTGAGATTTGAGCAAGTTATGAGCATTTGAGTGAGTATTATGTTGCAAATTTCTTCATTTTATGTTGCAGGTCTGATATATCAAAATCAAGAAGGTTGTTCTTTTGGTTGGGATTGAGCATTGGAAGTCACATTTGGTATTGGGAAGACACACTATTTAGTTGCAGCATTGAAGAACTCGAAAGCTCTAGATTTGAATGAACATTCTGACATATTGTAAGTTGTTAGTAGTACTATCAACCATTCTTCTCTTATCTCTCATTTAATCAATTGTATTTCCCACTGAATAAGTGGAAGAGGCTGGCTTGCCGCCTATTTGCTTTCAGTTAAGTAGTTTAAGGACCCTCTGACCATATGCTCGCCATCACTTGGCACCATTCTTGGTTAGGGTTGCTTGAGTTCATCATGCATTGATCCTCTGACCATATGCTCGTCTGCATAGGCGCATTCTTCGTTAGAGTTCCTTTTAGTTTGCATTTGCATTAGAACCTCTGACCAATGCTCACACCTTATCCTGGTGTACATTCTGGTTAGAGTTGCTTTCCACATCGTTTTGGTTTAGAACTAACCTTAACGGGTGCGTGTTGAATTGTAATTGCAATGCAAAAAACAAAAAAAAAATTGGTCCGGTTCTTTACAAGGTGCCACCCGAGCAACGCCATGCACTGTACTAGACTTGCCGACATTATCAAATATGATCTAATTTTAAAAGTTTTAGATATGTAGATTTTTTTTAAATATTTAATGGCCAATTAATTTTTTTGGATGACATTTAATATTTTTAAGGGTTGGCTTGGGCCTGTCAGGCCCAACCTTGCCAATAGGTGGCCAACCAGCTGATTGATAGCATTGTCCGGCCTATCCACTAGACTAGCAGGAGTTACAAGTCTGTGGGGGCTCTACGGACCCCTCACAAAGCACTTTTATTTTATTTTTTAATTTTATTTTTAATAGGACCTTTTAAATAAAAATTTGAAGATAAGGATTTTTTTCAACTGTAGTTTTAAAAAGCATGTGATTTGCAAAATTGATGGTTGTACGATAAAGGGGTTATTAGCCAAAAAAAATGTATCTTTTTCTTGTAACTAAAATAGGCCAAATTTTACGCCAATCTTCATCTCTCGGGCCTCCTAGATCCAACAATAAGGTATGTTTTGTCCCAAGAGGTCATATGCAACATTTCCTCTACAAAACCCTCATGATGAACATCCATAAAAAAACCCTTTTTCCAACAAAGATTCATAACCCTAGATCGAGAAAAAAAACCACAAATCTGCAACCCCAAAACCCCAAATCTACAAAAAATCACCTACACAAAACCCTCATATTTTGTAATGTCTTCATTCTTTCCATGCAAGCCCTGGATTCAGCTATGCACTAGATCTACTCCAAAAAAGGTTATATAAACCACAACCACGGATCTTATACCAAATGAAAGGAAATATGCATCCCCCAAGATAATTTCCACATAACCCAAATAGAGAAATTTATGCAAATAAGTATTCATAATCTATATGAAAATAATAGACAACATATCATCAAAGATGACACAAGATATGCCTTGGGAAGACCCTCAAGAGGGAAAAACATAGCCTCCCAAAAAATCCATCACTTATGTATTATTCAACAATAAACATTACAATACATATTCAGAGTCATCCATGAATACCTTTGAAACATCAAGCCCTCAACAAGCACTCCATCTAAACAATCATGTAACCACACATCCCATGCCATGATTCAACCCTCACAAATGCTAACAAGAGATACCCTATCAACTAGCCAACAAACCAATCATCCAACCTTAGACAACTACTCATGTGTTTAGTTTTATAGAAACAAACTCACACAAAACCACCAAGTGGTATGACATAAAACCATGTCACTAATACCATGAGCTTACAAAACCATTAACCCCTCATTTAATATTGGTACAAAGTTTTCCCAATATTAAATATTATTCTCATGTGTAACCCCTCGCTATCACGAATTCCAGCGTACGCTGCTCCACGGATAACCCCCACGTAAAACTTGTCCGCTTCCTAGATTCGGAAGTTCGGGCATGCATACCGTAGTGATTTTGAAGCCACCTCGAAATGCATTCCAAACTCTCGAATAGTCAATTCGAGCATTCCCCCTTGTTCGCCTCGCAAAGACCTTCGAAACGAGATCTTTCGCGACGTTTCACTGTTAGTACTTTGCAAATTACGGAAGATGCAGTAGCACTGAAAAAGTGCGCTCCTGCAGGGAAAATCCAAAAATTTGGCTAAGCCTGGAAATGTAAGGGCGCTAAAATTTAGCGCCCCTACATGCAGTGAATTTCCAAAAAATGCAAGGGCGCTAAATTTTAGCGCCGTTACATTTTCTTTCGACACTTACCTTTTTTTTATGCCTCTGGCACGTTTCTTCACAATTTCGCGTTTTTCGTCAATCGTGCCACTTTTCGTGCCTAAATTTATTGCACGACTTGAGTTAGGTTTTTAATTTTCATTTGCAAGTTAAGTGAATGAATTCGCCACTTTTGTTGTTTATATTTTATTTCTTTTGTCTCTCTCTTGCTGGGCGAATTACACTTGAACTACAAATTCGCGTTTTGGAAGGTTTCCGCCATTCATCTCTTCAACAAGATTTGCGTTTTGCCCTGGTAAGACTTTCTTTTGGTTCTTTGTATTTTCATTTGTATATGTTCATGTCTTTCATACGCGTTTTGGTTTCTTACATTCGCGTTTTTTTTCATTACGTTTGTTTTTTGTTCTTTCCATTCGCGTCCTTCTTCTCCTTCATACGCGTTGGAACCCTCATTCATTATGCAACTTTCTCCTCTGTGCGTGTTCATTTCGATGCTCATTCCTTCTTCTTACCCTACCCATACGCATTTCTTCTCTTGTCTTTCATACGCGTTTCTTCCTACCTTTCTCCTCTGCGCGCAATATCACTTGAGAATTTCTATCCACCCGCCATGCTTGTGTTAAGGTATCTTTGTTAGAAGTTCTTCATTCGTTTCGGCAAACATTGGAAAGATTCGCCATTGTAAAAAAGAATTCCTTTGACCTTTGAATGAAAAATTGTTACGCTTAAATTCGCGACCTCGAATGCGATTTGAAAACGGCATGCCTATGCATAGATAAACCGCTTCTTCAAATTAGGGAGGGGAAGCCCCTTGCTGATGGTGTTTGAAAGAAAGTAAAACTAAAACTAAGTTGCCTATCTTTTTGGATCAGCTTAGAGCACAAGGTTTTTTAAACACAAACGCCGCAGCTGAGATTTTCTGATAAGAAGTTCAACTACGACTAACCTAGACTAAAGACGCTCCTAACCTCTCAAGTAATAGCAGAGCAAGAGAAGTTAGAAATTAACAAGGCAGATTTTCTGACAAAAATACTTTAACAATCTCTCTCTCAACAAACACCTACACACTTCACTGTAAGCTGAAATAAAGATCATGAAAGCATAACATAGATAACGGAAATCTGAGATTTTAGACCAAGGCAAAAGAGGCTCATGATTTTATTACTCAAATCTCTAAAACAAAACTCCCTTCTAACATGCCTTGAATAAGAAATTGCAGCTAAGGAGGCTTGCAAACTTATTCTTAACACAATAGAAAAACAGCAATCTCACTAACTCCTTGTTGGCTAAAGAGGCTCAACAATTTGCTTATCACAATACAAATGAACAATACTTGAGCAACAAATAGAAGGCACAATAGGCTCAGCGTTTTGTTCTCATAAGCACGGTTAAAGAAACTAAATGAGCAAAGGCTCTTATTTATAGAGAAGCAGAGGAGTGGGGAACCCTAAAATCTCCTTGCTTTCACAATCTAGGGCTTGCTCAACAAGCAAGCTTTATTACTAAATCTAGAAACAAAATAACAACTAAAACCCTAAAAAGTAGAAAAAGCGGGAAACGCCAACTATTACATCTTATCTTCTTTCTATCCTCAAAGAATGGATAAGGATGATTCCAAGAATAGAAAGAAAGCGGGAAAGAAAGCTTCTAGAAGAAAGCTGCTTAAAAGCTCGATCACATCCGCTAGGAAGTCTGAGATTGTGTCCCGGTTCGGTGCATCTATACCATCAACAGCAAAACACCGCTTTTCAAGAATATCTTCAGCATCTGCAATAGATCTTAGGAAATCTTCAATCTCATTGGCCGCTTTATTGAACTTTGCTGACATCACTGAAATATGACCTATCCTTCCGCCAACTGGGCTGCAACTTTGAACAACGTTCTGGAACTGATTTTGCACCTCTTCAAGCCCGACATAAGAACCATCTTCAAGACTGTACTGAGAGGGGATCTCTATGACAAATTCACTGATGAAAAGGAGAGCTTCAACCACCCTTTGTCTGTAGGCGATGAATTCTTCAGATATCCTCTCATAGGGTTTAACTTTGAAAACATGACGTTCTCTCCATGCAAGGATTTGTCTTTTGTGCTCCTTTGAAACTGCTGAACCGTAGGCTGTGTCTAAATCAGCAATGATAATCTCATGCCTAGGTTTTACTTCAGCCCATGTTTGTTCAAATCCTTGGATGCTTTGACGAAGTTTATGAGCATTCTCTCTCAACTGGAACATCCGAGCCAAGATCTCCTTTCCTCTGACGATGAAGCTCTCAATCCATTCCTGAGTCTCTTTCCCACATATGACCAGCTGTCTTAACTGATGGTGATCAGCTGGTGTCTCTAAGACTTGGGGCAGCAACTGGGTTGCTTGTGAAGAACCACGAACAAGGTTAGAGATGAAAAGCCTAAGCTGCTGATTTTCAGCCTTGAGGGCTGCCTTGTCTTCTCCATCTTTAAGCACTCTTTCATGTAGGTTTTCGGATACAACTTTGAAGAGACTCAAATCTGCATGTCTGGTATTTCTACCGAGATTAGCCTTGACCATGACAAAATCATCCATGTTCACCTCATCCCTATTCTTATCTTCTGGGGGCACTGCAGTCTCTATGACAATCTCGTTATCAGGATTCCTATCAAAATGAACTTGCTTCTTTGCCTTCTTCTTAGGAGGTTCCTGATAAATGTTATCGAGATCATCAACACTCACTTGATATGAAGGCCTTCTCCTAACCCTTCCTAAGGAGTTCTCAAGCCAAGACACCGTAGTATCTTTACTAACTTCCTCAGGAGGTACTGCTGCGATCTCTTCATCATCTTCGATATCAAGATCAATGTGAATTGGTGATGAGCCCGTCAAAGGTACAGGAACATGTGTTGAAGGCGGCTCCTCTGCTTCATTCTGAGGTATGGGCTCATCAAGAGGAACTTCTGAGTCTACTGTAGGCTGTTCCTGTATAACTATGCCTGAGAAATCCAACCTTCTCTTTACATTTTTTTTTGATCTACATCCTTTGACGCCATCTTGAGACTGACTTTTACCCTTTCCTTTTGACTGTGCTGTAGAAGAAGAGGGAATTATCCTTGGCGGCTCTGCTACTGGAATAGAGTTCTTCCTTTTAAGCACTAAGAAAACCTTACTATACTCAATGACTTGTCTTGTTCTATCTTCAACTGAAAGAGATTCCTTGTTTGCCCAATTAACTTGAGGAAGAGGCTGATCCTCGATTCTTTTCTGAGTGTACATTGGTAGAAGCACATCTTCATCATCATCAGAAAGCCCTTCTATATCTTCATTTAAACAATCTTTCATCTGATGGAGAGTCAACCTGCTGTAGCTACGCCTTCGCACTTCAAACTCATCTGCACAGTTAGCCCAAAAATCTTCAAGTGCGGGTATGTGATTGTAGTTCTTCTCCAACCGGCCAGCATAGACACCATGAGGATCAAATGACCGCCTCTCACTGTAGGAATTGAGACCGAATTTATCTAATTCTTCTCCAATTGTCTTGGCATCTGTAGCAGTCCTGCATGTATAAATACCCAACCCTAATGGAAAGTGAAGAGAGGGTTTCTTTCTATTTCTCAAGACTGTATGAACACCGTGAGCTTGCCTCAAGAATTCCATGAAGATGACCTCGTCTGACGGATACCTTGGCAACATTAGCGGGGCACCTGAATAACCATAAACCCTAAGATAGGTAAAGGTAGGAAACTGTATAAACCAATCTGCCCATTCCGCCATTGCTGCCCTAGCAACTGAAGATATGCGGACGTGCAATTCATTGTCTAAGTCACGCACCGTGTACATCAAGAATGCCTCGCTCACCCTTTTGTAGTGGTGCAACGACTTTGTGAACTCCAGCTGAGGATAATAATTATATATGTGTTGAACGCTCAATGACCCCTCGGTGTTCAATCCTCTGAATTGACCTTGATAGGCCACCAAGTAGACTAGATATGACACCATGTGAAATACATGAAACTGGAAATATTCTGTTATTTGTTGATGTAGGCAGTCACTAATCAAAGTAGGCCAGTCATAAAACTCAGTCTTCTTCATAATGTGAGGTATGGCATAAAACATCCAAGGTTGGAACTTGGTGGCATCCTCGGAACCAGTGACCCTGTTGAGCAAAGTGATGATGATAGCAACCTCGTCCTTGAACTCTCCTCGCCCGACATTCTTGGGCAATGTCTTATGTTTTTCTTTCATCCATCTCTGGGCAATCTTCTTGCTGTATTTGTCCTTATGCATATTCCACATCTTTTCACACTCATCCCTCGAAAGAGTTACACTTTCAGGCCACGGGGGAATGGAAAAACACTTTTCAACCATATCAGGCTTTAAACTGCAAATCAACCTACCATTTGCTGACTGGATCTCCCTAGTAGCCGGGTTGTAATGCTTAATGCAAGCGATTACGAACTCAAGGCTCTGAACTGATATAGGAATAGACGCTGCTGCGAGGAGTCCAGAATGACCCAGGTTCTTGATTGAAGTGTTGCCTGCTCTCTCCAAGGCGTGTAGGTCGAACACCGGCTTGACATGATGCAAGTCTGTCTCAGCTGTTTTGATGTAATTGTGAAAAAGTGCTGATTCGAACTTGAAAACATTAGGAGTGTATTCCATTTCAGAAAACTTGAAGAATGATTGTAAACTTGCCCTGGTTCAGACACGTCTTGAACAATTTCTATTTTTAGAATGCTGATTTTGTGCTTCAATGGACTTAATTTTTGAGAAATTTTCAGATATGGGCTCTTTGTTCAATGCATGCATACAAGACAACCTGCATCATCCGCTTTTGAAAATCTTGAATTTTGATCAGTGCCATAAAACCCTAATTTCTTCAATTTTTCCAGTGCCGCATCCGGTTTTGTCTGTAATATCGCTAGAAATGGACCCAGCTTGATTGATTTTGCAAAACTCTTAACGCTTGATTGAAAAAGCCGGGCCAAACTGTGGTTTTTAAAAAGTTGCGATATGTGTTTTCTTCAAAAGACTGATTGGAAAGGACCCAGATGGTTGAAATTTGAATGCACCGAGGTTTTCACCGACATGCAAGATAAAAGCACTTGCTGCAACTTGATGAAGTTCTTGAAAAATTCTTCAGAAGATAGAGGCAAAAAGACCCAGATGACTGAAAAATTGAAAGCCTTGGCCTTCTGCTTGAAAAATTTGATCTTCTGGAACAAAAAGCTTGAAAGAACAATGGTTTATGCTTGCTGGTCTGAAAAATCTGATGTAAAACCAGCAACTATGGATTCTTGAATTACAAAAATTCTTCAAACTTGCTGCTCCAACTTTCTCCTCTGGATGCTACCTACAAAAATAATGAAAAATACATTGAAAAGAAGAGTTAAATAGACTTAGGTTTTGATTTAGGTTTTGCTTTTTTTTCTTCTTTTATTCCAAAAACCCTAAATCTCATCTTCTCAAGTTTGGACGCCACCCTCTTCCTTTGCAATTTTGAAATTTTGAAAATCTTCAAAAATCTTCTAAGGCATGAAGATTTGGGCGCCTTTCTCCAAGAGGGGCGCTCAACTTCACCAGACTTAGTCAAAATTTCTACTTTTTCAACTTTTCTTCATTTTAACACGCCACTTCGCCACTGATTTCCCGTTGACAGGTTTACCCGACAGGCGAGCTGAGTGGTTCACTGCGGAGCCGGACTGATTCTGAAGAAGATGTTCTGGAGGCACCTCCTGCTAAAAACTTGATTTCGACCTCTGAATTCACGGGAGGCTTTTCCTTCTAGGGGCGCCCAGTTTCTTCAGTGTTAGCCATTTTTCTAATTTCCAAGTTCTTCATTAACTTCTCTTCCGCAGACGATCTCGTTAAATCTTGAGCTCCGGGCGTCGGATTGCTGAATGGCTGTGCTCATCGCGAAGCTGACGAAGAATGAAGGGGGGTGCTCTGGAGGCACGTTGGTCAAAAAGTGGATTTTTACCCTTCAAAAGGTTGGGCGCCTATCTTGACTGGGGGCGCCCAGTTTACCAACACTTAGTTTATTTTTTGACTTTTTCACTTTTGCTTTGAATTTCTCTTTTCAACTCTCATTGGACCCTCTGTTCAGCCTTTTGAATCTGATGACTGCGAGCTCCGTTTGTCGTGCTGAATAGCTCACTGCAAAGCCAGTTGAATTCTGAAAACATCTCGTTGTAACTTCGACTGCAAATTCCTCTGTTTGCACCCTTGAAAAGTTGGGCGCCTTTCTCTTATTAGGGCGCCCAGTTTCTCCAGACTTAGAAAAATTCATGACTTCAATCTTCTTCAAGTTTCAGATCTTCATTTTATACCTTCTACTTTGACTTGAATTTGCTGGAGACTGGATCGTCGGATGCTCTGACGGGGATATCCATCGCGAAGCTGACTGAAAACTGAGCAACTTCTATTGGAGACCGTAACCCTAATTCCTTCATCTGGTACCCTGAAAAGGTGGGCGCCTTTCTTC
>VDFB02054130.1:0-20469 GCA_007258455.2 Sequoia sempervirens | reverse complement strand
TAATATATGTTACTTATTATCAATCATCTCATTTTCTGGGTGGTTTAAATTTCTCAAGAATCGTTCCAATAACTTTATTTAAATTAATTTACCAGATATTTCTTTGGGTGGGGACGAAAGATAGGAGTAAGTTCTCTTTAGTGAATTGGGACACTTTGTCCTCTAGGAAATGTTATGGATGCTTGGACTTGAGAAAAACAAAACAGATGAACATGGTCCTTACAACAAAAAATTCTTAGAAGCTCCTAAACAACCAGGAGGAATGGATATCCATCCTCAAGGATAAGTACATGCAGGGTTAGGATTGTCTCTCTTTGATTAAAATTGATGCCCTTCCTCCTAGCTCTATCATTTGGAAAAACCTTTTGAAATCCAAAATTTTTCTCTATTTAGGCTCCTCTTGGCAGGTCAGATATGGCAATTTGGTTTCTTTCTGGGATGAAAAATGGCTTTCCTCTCTAGATCTTGGTCTTCATTTGGCTTTTTTTGTGGTGAAGATTGAAATCTATTCTCTGCTAGAGTCTAAGGTTTTTTATTACTAGGATACCTTGGTTGTTTCATCTAGATGGAAGATTGATCCTAATTGGTTTGATCCCCCCTCTAACTAGCTATTGAAGAGCTTCTTAGGACGGTCAAGAACATCAAATTATTTAACTCCAATTTGTCAGACTCTTTGCTATGGGTGGCTTCTAAGGATGGGAATTACTCTGCTAAGATTGGCTACAATATTATTTCTAGCACTTGGGATCCCTTGTTTGACTGGACATGGATTTGGTGCATGAATTCCCCCCAACGTCAAATTATTTTGGTGGACTATCTATCATAAAAGGATTCACCTTGGATAATTTGCAAAAGAAATGCTTATATTTTGGTAACAGATGTTTCTTTTGTGAGAATGAAGATGAGTCTATCTCCTACCTACTCTTCCACTATCCTTACTCTTGGCAAGTTAGATAAAAATTTCAATATCTTTTCAAAGTCTATTTGGTCTAACAAAGGGATGTTAAGGGTATTACAAATCAATGATAACACGAACATAGATAAACCAACATACACCTTGATATAATGTTCAATCATGAATTGTTGTAATAAATCTTTAAAAATCTACTCTTGACATATTGAATAGTTCTCTTGATCACAATACTTGCTTTTGATTCTCAATTGATGCGAGATTTTTCCTTGTTCATTTTTACTTTTTTAAATGATGCAATAACTAGGTATTTGTAGGAATTCATTCTAATTTCTGAAAAGTTAAACCTGACAGCTAACTTTAGATATTTGATTTTTAAATAATAAAATGCTATCATCTACTTTTTTGAATTTGGAGCCAAAAATGGGGGACATATGTGCCCTAGGTGCTAGTGTTCCAACACTATTTTTGGATGTTTAAAGTGTCAGGTATAGAGTATTAAATGATAACATTTATTTTATGCTTGCAAATTGTCAAAACATATTTAAAATAAGCAATGTAATATATAATTTTTGAAATTAGGACCTTAATTAGGTCAAATAACTTAAATGGGAGCAACACATTGTGAGAAATTGTCAAGAGTGGCAATTTATGATGCTACACTAAGCATGAATTGAATTTTTGGTAAAATTATTTCAATATCGTTCTAACACCATTTCCTCTAATTACAACATGCCCAATTTCTCATTCATTTATTTGTAGTTAATTATTATAATAATGAAGATACATTGACCAATATGCCTTGTCCTTACAAAATACCATGAACTTTTTCTTAGATTGTACTATTGAAATTACTAAGATATAAATGGTGCTAATTAGAAATAATAGTTTTGTAATGAGATTGGCTATCATAGTTATTATAATAGTGAAAATTGTATGTACTTAAATTTGCTTCAATAATCCATTTGTTATATTTGTATTTACTATATTTTTTTTAAAAGGATTTTCCTTAACTATAATATAAGTCACAAAGTGGGACATTTTATTTTTTCCTTGAAGTCACATGTTTTTTAATAAACTAATAATTTAAGTTATATGAGATTCGATTTGAAGGGTCTTAATTGAAGAGGGTTAGATGAAAACCCCTTGGATGAAAGCACCCTAGTCTTAAATGAAACCCTTAAAGGAGTCTCGTCCACACCTATCAAAATGCTAACCAAAAAAAATTTTACTTTACCTTTTGGTGGATAAAATAACTTCATTTAGATCTATTATGTAAATATGTATCCCTTATTATAATATTTCCAAAAAAATTGAATATGTTAAATCTATTTTCTATTCCTTGTGAATGTAGTTTCTTCATCAAAATTAAAGGTCTTTATTTCACACATGGAAAATAAAAATAAAAATATGAAATATATATGTGCACTAGGTATTGATGTTCTTATTTTAGCAAAAAAGAATATAATTTTCATGAATATAAAGAAAATTATGTATTATCAAATTGACCTATATTTAAATTATAGTTAGTTTGACTTTTAAAAGTTCTTTTAAAAAAGATGCAATAAAAAATCATGAAAATATAGCTATGCACTAGATATAATTGTTACAATTATATGTTAGTTTTTTTATAATTTTATTCTTTATACAAATAAACTTATGTTTTACCAAAGTAACACCACTTTTTAATAATACTATTAATTATAAAAAATAAGTTATTAAAAGTTGAATACAATAATTTAAACTATTTCTTAATTTAAAAAAAAAACTTTATAATATACAAACAAAATATCAGAAAACTCTACTTCATATTATATTCAAATTCATAATGGTTTAGTTTCTAAAAGTGTCATTAATTGAAAATTTGGTGAAAAATATTAATTTAAATGTCTCACTTTGACCAAAAAATGGGACACTATTGTGGACTTATAAATTGAGTAGCTAGAAAAATTCTAAGAGACTCTTAATGTTACATTGATTGATATATTACAAGTGACACTAAGGGTTTTAGCTTTATGTTTTGTGATCCTAACAATCATAATTCCACAGTTCTTCATTAGCAATTAGCTAAGACATTATTATGAACCTTATTGTGAGTCATCGGCCTTTGTTACTTAAGACTTTGTTATAGGTATTTCCACCCTAAGAAAAATAATATGTTTTCTACAACAAAATCTAGACAAAAAACTTAACTTTTAGGGTTATATTTTCTTCCTCACATTGCTTTGGTTTAACCTTGATAATTTTTCTTAATTAATTGACCATATTATTTTCTAATTTTATTTAGACAGAGCAGATAATATCTTCTCTAATCACAATTATATAAGGGCTTATGTGGCCCTTGACCTCTCCAAATATTTGAAGACCGCCATTTGATAATTGTGTCGCATTCTTTTAGAATTGTGTTCTAACCATTTAACATGTTTTGAAAAACATGTGTCCTATCATGTCTTCAGTGAAGTATAAAAATTGAACACAATGATATTTAGGGTGGTATAGCTTTAATTGTCCTCCATATTGCTTTATCTTATGCCATTCTAAAAAAGAAGTGATTTGTATCTTGAGGATGCCGAGTAGTTTTCATTATGTTCTAATCCAATGAAACTATACATATATGCTCAATTTCAACATCTAAGGCTGTTGAGTTCATCTTCATTAAATAATACTATTAAATGATTTGTTAAGCAGATGAATATTCAATACTAGATACAAGTTTAAGTATTGTAGGTGTTCAAGAATTAATATTTTCTTACTAGTACACCCCATGCTATAGAGTTTTAGTCTCCCAATGAAATCCCTTGATGCATCAGTTTGGAAGATGCAACTAGAGTTTGTCAACAAGCTTAAATGAGTGAAGTGTGTGGTTAACTTCATACAATGTATAACGTGAAATTCTTCAAATCCATACAATTTTTTTGTATTATCATTTTATATATATATGAATAGTAAATCCGCAAAAGTCGGAAGGTCATGCCAAAAGCCATCAAATAGTTCTACTTATTATGTACGATGAACGGTAAATTCTAGAAGCCACTCGTTTTAGATTACAGAAGCACAGATCTAGCCGCGTTACAAAATATGACCCGACTCTCAATTCAGGCTTTCACTTTCTATCTCTTCCACGACCTCGTTAATATACTTTTGTACCTCTCATTGACATCAGTAATATAAAAGTTTTTTTCACTTTTATTCTTTATTAGAAACATCATCTCAAACAAAATGTCGTCGCTTATGTTGAAAATAAAGCTTAAAATCACGTAATCGAAACAGAATTCCTAAATAGATATCCAGGAAAGGTTTTTTCTTAGGCAACTGTCAATTTCTAGAATCTAGTGTATGGCTTGAAAGGCTCTGCATTGCACGGTCCAATAGAGACATGATAGTCATATTTACCGAATACTAGTGGGCAGGAATTCGCTATGCCTTTTCTACTTAATTTTGATCTTTTAGTGCATAAGTTAATATAGTTTTGATAGTTAGTCCATAGTCTATTTGTGTTAATTTTCTGTCAGGATTTTCATCAGTATAGTTGTGAATAGAATTTATTGGTGCCGGAAAGTAATAATTGACAAACGATCGGCATTGAGTTTACTGAAGTTATTTATGACAATGTGTAGTTTGCTAATTATGTTGGTTGGCAATGGTGGAGTTGGTTGCCTCGATACGCAGAAGTAGAATGGTAAGTGTTTGCTCGCATAAGGATTAATGCATCCTAGCATTGTCGTGCGATGGAACGAGAGGAATTAAATGCAATATTGAATGTTGCAGTGTGGGAAAGTATACCTTGAAATTTAAGAGAAAATATATTGATTAAGTTCCATTATCGAAAGTGTCATTGTGGTGTTGGTTTGATAGCAGAGGCTATGTTTTATAGCCGATTGGAGGGTTTTACATTGTGGTGGTGGTTTGATAGTAGAGGCTTTGTTTTATAGCAGACTGGAGGGTTTTAAAACTGTTGTGCTTTGAAATCTATAAGTCGTTTTACATGGGTATTCTACATAACTGATTATTTTATTGTTCATTTCTTTCACTCTATGCTTATTGTTCCTTGTTATATGTTTGTATCTTTGGCATTATACCCATTAACATAGGAGCAATTGTAGATTAACATAAGAGTAATTGCATACATATATATATATATACATACATACACACACAGAGGGTTAGTGTGAAAGCATAAAGATATTCAAGATAAAATTAGTTTAGTGGCTCTTAAGTGTTATTCTAATAGCTCTTTTACAATTTCTTTATTTGTCTATAATATTTAGTGCCAAGTAATGTAGCTCAAATTTTGTGGTGTTATACCCATTTTGCACTGATTATTGCTACCCATTGGCTTTACGAGTTCTATTTAATGTGGGTTTTTGTTCACCTATCATTTATGTGTGATTCTTAAGTGTTATTTTAACACCTCTTACAACTATTACATAGACTGCTTGTATTGTACCAATATGTTTCATGATATTCTTTTTTTCTCATCTATTTGAAGATCCTTATAACAAACTATTGATTGTTGTGGTTATTTTGTTTGGATGGAACATGTTATATATCTTGTATCAATATGTTTCATGATATTCTTTTTTCTCTCATCTGTTTGAAGTTCCCCATGACAAACTGTTCTTCATGATAATCATTTTTTTAGTTCCCTATAACAAACTGTTCATTATTGTAGTTTGTCTCTTCTATTCTAAAGTTCTATTTAATGTGGGTTTTCAAACATCTCTTATTTTCTTGTGATTCTTAAGTGTTTTTCTAACAGCTCTTTTCCAATTTCCCTTTTTATCTATAATATTTAGTAGTGAATAAGTGTTATTCTAATACCTCTTATACAATTACTATATTTGTCTTATATATGTGTGTGTGTGTGTGTGTGTGTGTGTGTGTGTGTCTATGTTTCAAAGTTACAATTCTTACATAGACTACTAGTCTTGTTCCAATATGTTTCATGATATTATTTTTGTCTCATATGTTTGAAGCTCTTATAAAAAACTATTTATTGTCATGGTTATTTTGTCTTGATGGAACATGTTATATGTCTTGTATCAATATGTTTCATGATATTCTTTTTTTTTTCTCATTTGTTTGAAGTTCCTCATTACAAACTATTCTTAATGATATTCTTCTTTTAGTTCCCCATAGAAAACTATTCATTATCATAGTTTTCCTCTTCTATTCTCCATATTTTAAATTTCTATTGAATGTGGGTTTTCAAACATTTGTCATTTTCTTATGATTCTTAAGTGTTTTTCTAATAGCTCTTTTCCAATTTCCCTTTTTTACTATAAGCTTTAGTAGCAATTAAGTGTTATTCTAATACCTCTTATATAATTACTCTATTTGTCTTCAATATATATATGCATATATGTATATGTCTATGTTTCAAACTATTAATTTTCACATATAGTTCACATTGTATACCATTCTCTTTGGAAGGATTTGAAGTTAAATCTATCAGAAACATACCAAGCAAAAAACTGTGCAAAATGCATATGTGCCATAGAAAAGGGTCTCTTGCTTGACATGGCATTAATTCCTAATCAAATAGACTTTATGAGGCCTTAATTCATGTGTTGTGAGGCATTTTATGCATCCACACTAAGTCTTGGACCTTTCCAAACTAAATAAAATACTTTTATTAACATCTTGTGAAGGTGTTGTAAACTGTTGTAAAACATTTCTACACTCTTCTAGACTCAATTCATTGCAATTCAACTAAAAATCACCTTTTCATCACTATACAAGTCTTATTTTGAAGTGTTGTAAAGTCTTGTAACAAGATTTCTTGCTTTTCTAGGCACAACTTCACTATTTACACCTTTCTTATGCTTTATTTGACCCTTTTATGTCCTTATATGCTTTAATTAAGTGTATTTTTGAATATAAACCTGACAAATAACATTCAATACAAGATAATTACTGACACCCATTTTTTAGGTCCTAGGTGGGACCCATTCACCATGGGTGTTGAATGAGTCCCCCTTGGCTCCAAATTCAAAATATTTTAAAATTCCTTTTGGATTTTTATTAAAAATCACTTGATGTCAACCTGTGATGAGGTATGAATGGGTTAAAAAAGAACAAAAGTGTATAAATATGTGTTTTTCTCCTCATTTTATATCTCTCATTCATCTCTTAATCTCATAACTCATTCACATCATTCATTCATCAAGTCAAGCAAGCTAGGGCTTTGACATTGCAAGTTATCAAGTTAGCTTCCTAAGACATTCAAGGGAAGATCCTTCATGTTTTGCTACAAAATTTCAAGATCCATCATCATGGCAAGGTAATCTATTCCATTATTGCATGTTTCATTCGATTCTTTCATCATTTTGGTTTAATTACCTAAAAGGGGTTTGACCAAGGCAAACCCCCATGCCCTAATATTCAACATCTCTCCCTCTTATCTTGTGTGTTTGTAGATTTAGGTCTCTTGGAGGCTTAGAAATATTGAAGATCAAGTTGAAAGGTTTTTAAAGTCTTCTGTTCATTCAACAAGTCAAAATATCGGCAAAAACTCATTTTTAGACCCATAAATCATAGTTTCAAAAGTAGACAGCTGTAGGAAGTCAAAGTGTAGATCGGAAGCTCTGGATTCCACTTTTGAAAATTCAAAAATTCAAAAGTGGACTCATTCGCCATGGGTGGAAAATGAGTCTCACTTTCAGGTCAGTTTTGTGTTTTCTGCATTTTCTGACACCCTTTTGACAAAAATAGATTTTGGTTCAGTTTACTAGAATTGGGATTTATTCACCCAGAATGGTGAATGAGTCCCTCTAGGCCTGAAAAACATCATTATCAACATTTCAAATGTAATTTCTAGTCTTCATCAAGGTTCCAAGTACACACTTTCAGTCTACTTCATTTTTGCTGCAATTTTCCATTTGTTTGTAGGAGATTTTGTATTACACAATGTGTTTTCAAGAAAGTTGTTTTCCTTTAGTTTCCATTCATTAGTCAATCAATACTATTAGTTTCATAAATTGAAAAATTACATTTAGGAATTTTACATCCCTTTTCCATCCATATCACATTAATCTTTGAATGTGAACATAAGCATTTTGGCCCATATTTCTCCCTCTAGGTGAAAAACCTTGGAAGTGTTAGAAAGCAAGTGGGTGCCAAATATCTATGTTCCATTTTGTTCAACCTGAATTTTAAAATACTTTCTTGTCTGATTTTTATTCCATCATACATCTATCTTGCATTAATCTTGCATTAGGAGTTTCTTGTTACGTTTTAAATTTTACATTCATAATAAAGTGCATTTTTCTTGCATTGTTGGCATCTAAATTCATGTCAATTTTCTCCTAGTAGGGTAGATAATATGGAACAAGAGACTATGACCTTAATGAAAATAGACACTCACCTAACACCCTCTCCTTATCATCCCCCTCTTCATACTCCCATCATTGATCATTCCCCTATT
Organism: Sequoia sempervirens; assembly: GCA_007258455.2. Taxonomy (NCBI): domain Eukaryota; kingdom Viridiplantae; phylum Streptophyta; class Pinopsida; order Cupressales; family Cupressaceae; genus Sequoia; species Sequoia sempervirens. Next base: position 12,133 of record VDFB02054130.1, on the reverse strand, counting down.
GGCAATTAAGTTATTGTGGAAGAACCAAGCCTTACTTTTCAAGCACATGTGGCTTGTTTTTCTCCTCAAAACTCTCCTCCGAGGGAGAATACCATGGTGATACAATATGCAAAAAATATTCATGTGTCTTGTTTCACTCAACAAGTGGTTCTTGATTGTCCTTCCTTAGGGATACATCAAAACAAGACTGTTGAGGGTATGAATGCACAAGCATCCATTAGATCCCCTTTGATCAATGGACCTCATAAATATCCCGTAGGACATCCTAATAACCCTCTCATCCTTTACCCACCTTATTCCATATCACACAACACACCCCTAACTCATCCTTCACAATTAATGGCCTTGAACATCATCCTTCCCAAAACATTAAAATTGTCATCTCACAAAATGCTCATGATTTGAATTCATTAGATTTTGTATCATCCTACAATGAAGAGAGAAAAACCTTGCAATATAAAGATTCTTGCATAGGTATGACATCCAAGCAAGCATTCTCTTTGAAGCCCATCACAAGACCACCTTCTCCTCTTGATCAAGAGGGTATCTTGTCGAGACTTCTCCAAGATCACTTGATCACACCCCCCCCCCAAAGAACTCATAAGAAATGCTATTCCAAGACTTCTTTTTTTACATATCATAGAGTTCATGGTCACTCTACTAATGAATGTCAGGCTTTGAGTCATAAAATCCAACATTTTTCAGGAGTTTGGTATGCTTCCCTATGTGGGGGCATCTAATTCCTCTAATTGCTATTGATTTTCACTCTAGCATGCATTTCATCAATCATTTTGGCTCACTTTTGTCCTACACTAAGTGGGGGCAAGGGGTCCAATAGCCTTGTCCTCGTATGTCACTTGTGGTTGCTCTCTTTGGCTAGTTGTTAACCTTTCATGAATACTTAAGAGCAATCTTGGGATGTGGACAACATGCCTTAAGTTGGCTCACATATGGCATACTTATCTTTTCATTATATAGCTTATTAGAAACATATGACTGCATAGGGCTTTCTGAGTAAAGCTCTCACGATGTCTTCTCTCTTCTTCTACTTTAAATCAATTGCTCATAGTACGGGTCCTCACAACCACTTTAAAGTGGGGGCATACATCACCACTCACATTTCATTGTGTGATTTTTTTTCTTCTTGTGATTCCCTCTCTTGGAAGAATTACATACAATGTTGTTCAGGATGAGACCTTGCACTTATCCTCTCTTTGAGACATTAAGCATGATGTTCCCTTAGATGATACATTGCACGAACCAAGCAAAATCCCTTTAAACAATCCTTACACTATTTTACATTAATAATGTCTATGAGTGTCAACCATACAAAGTTTTGTTTACCTCATAGAGCTCAAAAATCATTTTCCTTTATGGATCCTTATTAAAATTATCAAGAGGTATAACTTTGATATGGTTGAGCAAGAAACCCATATAGCAGCACAACTTTCTCCATACCCACCTATGTGTTTGTGAGTGCATACCAACTAGCATATGTTCCTCACCTTTTCAGATTTCTCACTCTATAAACGATCAAAGGTTTCATGGCCCCAAAGCCAGTATGTTGTGGGCTTCTCACCATGTAGATGACCTAAAGTTCTCTGGCCCAAGAGTGAGTACATCTTTTCCATCATGTCTTTCATTTCTTTAGATATTTCCATTGCATGATTTTGTATCTTGTTGGTTTGACTTAGGATCTTGGATCCTAGGGGCTTGATCACCTCTTTGATCTTTTTCATTCTTTATCTTTTGCATCTGTACATGTGAATCTCTCTTGAATGTCTACTTTAGTGTGAGTTTGATGCAAGTTCATCCTCTCACTAAAATGGGGGCTAAATATGCTAGATAAAAAAGGATCTCTTGCTTGACATGGGATTAATTCATGATAAAATGAACTTAATGAGGCCTTGATTCAAGTGTTGTGAGGAATTTTATGCATCCACACTAAGTCTTGGACCTTTACAAACTAAATAAAATGCTTTTATTGGTGTCTTGTGAAGGTGTTGTGAAGTGTTGTAAAACATTTATACACTCTTCTAGATTCTATTCATTGCAATTCACCTAATAATCACGTTTTCATCACTAAACAAGTCCTATTTTGAAGTGTTGTAAAGTCTTGTCACAAGATTTCATGCTTTTCTATGCACAACTTCACCATTTACACCTTTCTTATGCTTTATTTGACCCTTTTATGCCCTTATATGCTTTAATTAAGTGTATGTTTGAATGTAAACCTGGAAGTAACATTAAATACAAGATAATTCCCGACACCCATTTTCAATTCCTAGGTGGGACCCATTCGCCATGTGTGGTGAATGAATCCCCTTGGCTCCAAATTCAAAATATTTCAAAATTCATTTCGAGTTTTTATTTGAAATCACTTGATGTTGGCCTGTGATGAGGTATGAACAGGTTACTAAGACACAAGAGTGTATAAATATGTGTTTTTCTCCTCATTTTACATCTCTCATTTATCTCTTAATCTCATAACTCATTCACATCATTCATTCATCAAGTCAAGCAAGCTAGGGATTTCACATTACAAGTTATCAAGATAGCTTCCTAAGAAATTCAAGGGAAGATCCTTCATTTTTTGCTACAAACTTTCAAGATCAATCATCATGGAAAGGTAATCTATTCCATTATTGCATGTTTCATTCTATTCTTTCATCATTTTGGTTTAATTACCTAAAAGAGGTTTGACCAAGGCAAACCCCCATGCCCTAATATTCAACATCTCTCCCTCTTGTCTTGTGTGTTTACAGATTTAGGTCTCTTGGAAGCTTAGAAATAATTGAAGATCAATTTTCAAGGTTGTTAAAGTCTTCTCTTCATTCAACAAGACAAAATATCAACAAAAACTCATTTTCAGACCCACAAATCAAAAGCAGACACCTATAGGAAGTCAAAGTGCAGATTGAAAACTCTAGATTCCACTTTTGAAAATTTAGAAATTTAAAATTAGACTCATTCACCATGGGTGGTGAATGAGTCCCACTCTAGGTCAGTTTTATGTTTTCTACATTTTCTGACACCCTTTTGACATAAACAAATTCTGCCTCAGTTTACCAGAACTGGGACTGATTCACCCAGAATGGAAAATGAGTGCTCCAGGTTTGAAAAACAACATTAGGAGAATTTTAAATGTAATTTCTAGTCTTCATCAAGGTTCAAAGTGCACACTTTCAGACTGGTTCTTTTTTGTTGCAATTTTCCATTTGTTTGTAGGAGATTCTGTATTAGACAATGTGTTTTCAAGCAAGTTATTTTCCTTTAATTTCCATTCATTAGTCAATCAATATTATTAGTTTCTTGCATTCAAACATTACATCTAGGAATTTTACATCCATTTTCCATCCATATCACATTAATCTTTGAATGTAAACATAAGCATTTTGGCCCATCTTTCTCCTTCTAGGTGAAAAACCCTAGAAGTGTTAGAAAGCAAGTGGGTGCCAAAAATCTATGTTGCAGCGTATAACACCAAAGATGCACAATATGTGTGTGTGTGTGTGTGTGTGTGTGTGTGTATGTATATATGTTTTTCTAATAGTTCCTTTACAATTTCCCTATTTGTCTATAATATTTAGTGCCAAATAATGTAGCTAAAATTTAGAATTGACAAGCCAACTATTACATAGATTGCTTGTCTTATATCAATATGCTTCATGATATTATTTTTTCCCTCATTTGTTTGAGGTTCCCTATAAAAAATTATTATATTTTTCTTGTGTGTAAGAAAATATGAGAACTAAACTAATCAATAACACACAACAAATGCAATGTATTACATTATGGGAACCTAAATTAACAAAAAACAATTCGATAAAGTGACTCCTTAAAGACATTCCATCTTCATGTATTATTAAATGTTCATGGTAATTGTGCTCTCAGATCTTAATTATGCACTAAATTACTAGGATGTCACCTAAGAAATGAGTAGCCTCTAAGCGAGAATGTAGAAACTATGTCTACACCTACATGATTTAATGATTCCGTTGAATGATATGATGAAATGACATGATGAATGGGTTGTTGTATATAGAATGATATGAAAATGATGCAAAGCATAATTAAACTAATGGAGATGATATGGAAATGATTCTAAATTTTGAATTTGAACAAACTAAGAAACATCTAAAGGAGCCATGATTTTAATATAATTGCTATAAACTATTCTAAATGCCGAATCAAAATGCAATTAAGCTCTCAAATGCTAAGAAAAATTCTATAGAGTAATTGTAGGCTATGTTTTCTTATGAAAAAGTTGTAAATGAGCCTTTATTTATAGATTTCACCAAGGCATCAGGTGAGTTGGTAGCAATGGACAATCAGGATTAAGTCTAGAGAGATCGATGGTGAGAAATGAGGAGGTTAGAGAGAATTAAGGAAATTGTCCCCTTTTGTAGAACAATCTTGCCAAGTGTAGAAAAGAATCAATGGAAGGAAGAATCCATGTGTCCTTGAGTTGGTTAAAATTTTTGAGAGTAAATATCTATTTTAGAAATTAGTAATAATTATTTTCATGTGACACATGGTGAGTTGGAAGATGAGGTGGAAGGAGGTTAGGAGAATATGGAGAAATGTGACAAAATTTGAATTTAAAAATTCAAATTTAATGAGAGAATTAATCAAATAAAAAAAAATAGTTAAACTTTTTCATTTTAATTAAATCATGAAGAAAGTGGTTTAGATAAGAGGAATTAAGAATTATGAACTATATAAATAAGATTTTCAATTTATTTATATAGAAGAGGAAATACATATTTTATTAATTAAATAATCGATATTTAATTAATATTCTCCAGAACAATTTTGGATGTATACATTTTTTCCCTCTTTGAAGTGATGTGTTTACGCATTGTTTCAAAGAAAATTTTACCAGTGCTGCTAAAATTTTGACGATGCCCCAGATAAAAATTTTCAGAAGATAAGGACTATATGCCCCCTCGGAAGATAAATCGATGAATTTTTTATGATAAAATATTTTTGATGATTTTTTTTAAAAACTGATGATGTAATGATGATGACGATGAAAAAATTTTGATTTGATGATATTTTAGAGATTTATCTCCCGATATGGAAGAATTGAGCTTCTCTAATTAATTGACCCTTTTAAAAATTAAAATATCCCACCAAAATTACTCATTTAATTACCCTTATTAAGAGGTAAAAAGTGAAAAAAGGATTCATTTGTGCATTGGTATTTTTTTTAATTTGTGGATTGAGATAGCATTCTTGAGCATTTGAGTGAAAATGATGATCCCCTATGAGACTCATCAATTTGAGTAGGTGTTGTCACACAATCGACCAGTAGGATACGGACCTCCGGTAAGGATCTCAAAACCTTTCTTGTGAATTTTGAATGATTTTTTCTTGCCTTTAATTTCGGATTTTAGAGTTTTGAAAAGTTTTGGTGCATACAAATATTTCTACAATGCATAGCCTAGATGTTTTAGCGTATTGGCCTAGATTTTTAGCATATCCACTAGATTTAGTGGTGCATTCATAAACTGTAATAGTGCATTAACTTTTCAACGCATAGGTGACTTGTAATGGCGCATTAGGGTTTTAGATAGGGCATCCCGAAGAAATGGCGCATTGAAGGAATTGCGCAGTGCATCAAAGTAATTCTCTAGCACATTGAAGAGAATGCACAATGCAGCAGAGGAAATCTCTAGCGCATCCCATGAAATGGTGCATTGAAGATCTATTATGGCACATTGACCGAATTTGATGGCGCATCTTCCTTTCAATGCAATGAAGCTGTATTATGGTGCATCTAGGACATAATTAAATATTTTTTTGTTTTCTCCTTGATTTTGATGATGTTTTCTCATGTCAGTCAATGATTTGTTTCTTATGATAGATTAGATGTTTTAATGAACTCATGATAGGTGAGATGCACTAATGGTGATGTTGTTTCAACCTCATGAAAGGCAATGATCAAAACAGATGTTCATGAGATTTGATGAAAATCTCACTAGAACTGATAGGATGGTTGATTGTTGCTTGATTGCTTTGCTGATTTAATTTGATTGATTGATGTGTTGACTACAACATTTTATAATGATAGGAGATGGATTTAAATAATCTTCAGTCCTGAGAGAGGTTCCCACAGACTTGGGAGGTGATACCACATCTATCACAAGCTGATAGAGATATCATTAGGTGATGTAGATTATCCTCACTAATTAATATGCCCCGGATTATGATTAATTAGGGATTGTTGACTGCACTAGTAGAGAGGTGGCATAGTGACCATAACACTTTTCATCTGGACACCAAAGAGATGACTGTGACACCAGAGGATGTCTATAGGATATTGTGGATTCATGTGGTGGGTGATATCATGATCTATGATCACACTGAGTAGGGAGGTATAGATGCTCTACACTGAATATTCCATGATGACCATATTGTTGGGTATGAGATGCCTTGGCAGGAGATGTTTGAGAGATATGCCACTTTTCCTTCCATGCTTGTGCAATTTTTCAGCGACTTCTTATGTCTCAACAAGAAAGAAAAGGGATTATCAGTTGGTTGGGATTAGACATTGAAGCATATGATTTGGTTTGGGACTCATTTCATTTTGGGTTCATGTATGCTTGCACAATTATACCATGATTTGAACCAGCTATTGTACCTCAGAAAAGCTAGTTTGTCCACAGGTGTGACCCTCTTACAAATGTGGGATTGGGAGCATATTGTGATGACACAGCCAAAGAAAAACAAATTTTGACCATTTGGGAGACCCTATTTTTATGGTTATGCAAGCCCAGTTGTCTAGCATAAGCTGGGAAAATTGGAGTATTGGAGTCGGGTACTAGATGATCTAGATTCAGTTACATGGTGACCATATGTAGACTATGAGCAGTGGGTTGAGGATCATTTGGAGGTGCCCTATTTTATGACTACCAAATACCTTATTGGGAAAACATAATTTATTATTGAGAGATTCTTGTTGTGGAGGGTGCTCAGATAGTAGGGTAGTGTTCAGGGGACGCTTCGGGGATTGGCTATGTATGCATAAAGGAAACAGGATGCAACCGAGTGGGGGTGCACATTATCTTATGATTCAACATATGATGAGTATCATTATTTATAGCCAGTGATTTGGGACTAACTTTTGAGGATTGTTGAAGGATATATGAATGAAGAGTACTCATAGTATTTTGTTGAGCATCCATTTCCAAGGATTTTGAGACCTGATGAGCCAATGCCAGCATTAGAGAATGATGAGGATAGACCACCCAGATGGAGGAGGGGTGGAGGTGGAGCCAAGGAGGAGGCAGGAGGAAATGATGATAGTGGGGATGATGGTGGTGATAATGGTGGAGATGATGGTGGTGGTGGAGATGAAGGATGTGGTGCTCACCCAAGATTGGATGTTAGAGTGCCTTGCAGGAGAAAATCCTTAGTGGAAATAGTGCAGTAGCGGGTGCAAATATGATTTCCCTCACAGTAGTAGTCATCTCATATCATAGCATTGTTGCATAGGTTCAGACCTTTTAGGCCCAGTTGACACAAGTGTAGGGATATATAGAGACGTAGACACAGTTGTTGGCACAAGTTCAGGCACAACTCTTATAGGCCAAGGGATAGATACAGACTCTAACGGCTGAGAGGATGCTGCCAGACAATAGTTGTCTTAGGTGCAAGACCAGGGATAGGTACAAGTATAGGTACAAGGCCAAGTTACTACATTGACTGTAGAGAAGAATGCACTAAGGCAATAGGTAGAGAAATCAAAGGCTATCATTGAGAGATTACAGTAGGATGTGATAGGTGCTAGATCCGTAGAATATTTTAGGGAGGTCTTTCGTACCATACAAGAGGCCCACTTTTACAAATACTGATATCATGAGCTGGTTCCTCCCGAGCAATGGGTGAGCTCTGCACAGTCCCGATCTGGTAGGTCATAGTCTCAGACAATTAGTGTAGGTGTCACACAGCCATTTCCTAGAGATTAGAGATATCTAGGTACGGGCCCATCTATTACAATAGGGGGTATAGGTCTAGGGATTCTAGCACCATGTAGAAGGAACATGACATAGCTCTGATATTTGATGCTTTATTATGATGTGGACATGTATACACCGATACTCGATGATTTATTGCCATTTTGATGATGTATTCCTTCATATTCAGATATCCTTGTATACATGACATCATTTTTTAGATATATATGCAGCGATGATGATGGTTGACCTATGTGCTTATGTGTGTTGATCATAGTGGATGCATTTAATTTCCTATTATATATGCTATGTGATGCTTCATGATGGTGATATGATATGCCATGGATGCAAAATGTGTTATGATTCTATGATGCTCTTATGAATAATGTCTATATGACCTATATGATGAATCCAATTATGTGAATGGAATGTGTTAATTGCTATGTTTTTATGTTTTTCTGATGCAACTATGTATGATGCAATAGATGAAATGGATAGATGAATGTTAATGCAGAAATGGACCAATGGAATGATTAAATAATGGTGGACTAACTCTACATGCTCTTATGGATGCATGCTATTATGATGTATGATATTAATGGTGCTCTATGTTTTTGTATTTTATGATAAATATATGGATGCATGTATGAAATGGATGAATGGAAATTTATATATTTTTGTGTTTTGTGTCTAAAAAATGTATGACTAAATGTATATGAATGGAAATGATATGATCAATGCATTTATTTTTTGATTTTCATGATGCAAACATATATATGATCTAATGACTAAGATGAATGCTTTAGAGAATGATATGGTAATGCATTTGTTTTTTATATTTTCATAATGCAAATAAATTTAGGATCTAATCACTAAAATGATATGATAAAATGATACGATAATGCTATGAATGATGTCCTAATGCTCATGCATCTAAATGATCCTTTTTGGTAATTTCAAATGTACTCAATCTGTTAATGATAGAAAAAAATCAACATTGGAGAAGTCTATAAATACCATTTACAACATCTAGTATGAATGCAATCTAAACATGCAACTTTAACAATGCAATGTTGTCATCCGAGTAATCAATTTATTGTGATTTGTATCATCATTGAGCTTTTAATATGTTGAAAGTGAGTACAAGCATCAATGGTATAATATGATGAGCTAAGTACTAGTTTCATGATGTTTGATAGTGCAAGTTAACACAAGTATCTAGGTATAATTAAACCAAGATGACCTGAGCATTCCTTGCATAAACAGACAAGAGTTAATCATTTCCTATGTGAGTCTGGAATGTCATCAGTGATACCTTGTAGAGCACATCCCACAATGATTCACATAGTATTAATGATCAACTCATAGATAGAAAACAAAGAAAAAATATCATTCTCGATCATAGCTTCTCTAGTTCTTGACATCCTTGAGTTGCTCTTGAGAAATGATAACAACAATCACAATCCAAATAGTTTTAAACATTTGTGTTAAAGTGATAAAACTATGATTCAAAGTACCATCACCAAACAAAACTTTTTTTTGATTGACCTTGTTGTTGTTGGTTTGGATTATTATTTTTGGTGAGTTTGATTGATGTTCAAATTTTTGGCCCATTTTATTATTGTGTTTTTGCCAAATTGTCATATTATTGTTTATTTGTTGCTTTGTAAGCTCAGAGATGGATTTCCCCCAGTGAGTTCAAGATTTTTCCCCCAGTGAAAACAAACCAATTTATTATGGATATGTACAATGATCGACAAGACAAAGTGAGACACGACCGACACAGTAGAATATGTACATGAGGCTCAAATGAAGGATGTGGATAGTGACAGTAAAGAGACAATGATTGACACACATTCCCACAAAGGAAGAAGTCATCCTATCACAAATCTCATCTATTGCCAAGTTATCACTACTTGCTTTTATTGCACTTTTTTAGATTTTATGATTTTTTTGTATATTTTGTATTTTTCTCTTGTTTTGTATTTTTTGTATTTTTTTATTTTTTTGGCATTTTTTCTCTTTTTTGATTTTTTTGTTGTCACCAAGATGCCTCTTTTCCAAGTTTTCACCAAGGTGACCATTTTTTCAAGACATTTTTTAGTGTTTTTGAATTTGTTTAGGACTTTTTCTAATGTTTTTGGATTTTTTTCAGGACTTTTACCGATGCAGCAGATGAATCATGTGTATAATTTCTTGACATGGAGGCTATTGATGGGATCCTCAAATAGGTCTCCTTCTAAAGTGGATAGCTAGTATGCTCCTGACCCATAGATTGACACAATGACAAAGGGGCCCAACCAATTTGGTTCAAACTTTCCTTTCTTCTCTCTATCCTATTGGTTGTGTGGGTTCTCCTTCAATACGAGGTCACCAACTTGAAATGTTCTAGGTTTGACCTTATGATTGTAATTTTTTGACAACTGTTGTTGGTAGGATTTTAGGTTGTTCACTGCAAGTTGGCGTCGTTCACCTAATAGTTCCAGTTCATGTAATCTAGATACCCTATAATCCTCATCAGAGATGATACCCTTCAATGAAACCCTGAGTGATGACAATTCAACTTCAATGGGTACAATGGCCTTAGATCCATATACCAGAGCATATGGCATGGCTCTAGTTGGTGTGTCAATACTGGTGTGGTATGCCCAAAGAGCAGGGTTTAATTGGATGTGCCAATCATGTCCTGCATCATTGACTATTTTCTTCAAGATTTTTAAAATAGTTTTGTGGGAAGCCTTTGCTTGACCATTTCCTTGAGGATAATATGGCATAGAGAAGTGATGTTGAATGTTAAACTTCTCACACAATTCTTATATGCCTTGATTTTTTAACAGTCTTCCATTATTAGTGACAATGGATTGAGGGATGTCATACCAATAGATGATGTAAATGAGGGTGAATGATGAAATTTAATTTCCTATGATGGTGATTAGAGGAATGGATTCAATCCACTTTGTGAAGTATTCTATAATTGTGATGATAAACTTGTGTCCATTAAATGAAAATGGATGAATTTTACCAACAAGATCTAGTCCCCACTAATAAAAGGGCCATGTTGATGCAAAAGGATGAAGTTCTTGCACTGGTACATGGATGAGGTTGCCATGAATCTAACACTTTTGACATTTCTTGATGAACTGGAAAGACTTCTTCTCCATGCTTAGCCAGTAGTAGCCTAAATGAAGGAGTTTCTTGGCTAAGGTTAAACCGCTTGAATGTGTTCAACAAACACCCTCATGAACTTCCTATAAAGCCATTTCAGATTCATCACCTTCCAAACATCGAAAAATATTTCCATCAAGATCTCATCGGTAGAGTACATCCATGATAAGGGTATGTCGGGTAGCTCAGCGAATGAAATTTTGTTTTTGATTTCTAAACAGGTCGGGTGGAAGAGTACTATCTTTTAGGTAGGTATAAATTTCCCCGTAGATTGAGGCATTGGTACCGGCTAGGTGACAAATGACATGGGACTCAGTATCATCATAGCCAAGGGAAAACAATTGTTCCACCAAGAACTCGTAATAGCTTTTCATCTTGGGAATTTGTAACAAGGAAGCAATAGTGGCCATGGCGTCAACAACTTTATTGTCAACTCTTGAAATTTGTTCAAATTTGATATCCATGAATTATTACTTAAAATCATCAATTATTCTTTTGTAGGGAATCAGTTTGTCATCCTTTGTTTGATAATCATCATTGACTTGGTTAATGACCAACTGAGAATCTCCATATACTTGCAATTCTAGAATTCTCATTCTACAACTATTTTAATGTCGATGATTAGATCTTCATACTCTTCCATGTTATTGGTACAAGGGAACATCAATCTATATGATTTTGGTATGGTATGTCCTTTTGGAGTGACAAATAATATTTCATCCCCTAATCCATCTTGGGTGTGTGATCCATCAAAGTATAATGTCCACTATTTTGCAACTAAGGTAAGGACATCAAAATCTAGAAATTCAATGTGTAATGGATGATCATCTGGTTGAGGTGCTTTAGCCTACTGGTCAGTGATTTCTTGTCCTTTTATTGCCTTCCTATCCACATATTGGATGTCAAATTCATTGAGTATCATAACCCACTTGGCCAGTCTTCTAGTTAGGTTAGCTTTGCTAAGGAGGTATTTTAGTGGATCTATTTTAGCTATTAACTTGATGGTG
>VDFB02054129.1:0-14955 GCA_007258455.2 Sequoia sempervirens | reverse complement strand
GTAGAAATTGTCAACCTGCTAGACTGGGGCATACAGCAATTGCCTGAGACTGCATGATCCTGGGGACCAAGGTTACTCACTTATGGAATCATCCCATCGAAGAAAGAAGAAAAATAAAATGCCATTAGTCCCACCTGTACATATTTTCCTTTGGTATTTATGGTTCATTTTATAGAATACATAGTTAAAATGTAGTCATCTCATTTGGAAAACATACAGAAGGCTAGGCCTTTGGAAAATAGTTGCAGGGCATATATTTGAAGTTTGATGTTTTGAACCCTCGGTCTCACCACTCCAAAACCTACTCAAAATTTTAATCTAAAAATTTCATGCAATGGTGAGCCTTGCTAAATTTTACGAAAGGAATATCATTAAAATTTTAAACAATCTCAGTCCAGTGGGAAATTGTCTAGTGGCCAAGCAAAGCAATTACCATGATGATACATTTTGATAAATTTTGAGAAAGTTCATCCCCACTGGGAATGTTATATTTGTGTTGTAAAAAAAAGTACCCTTTGCTTGACATGGGATTAATTCATGATAAAATGGACTTAATGAGGCCTTAATCTAGTGTTGTGAGGCATTTTATGCATCCACATTAGGTCTTGGACCCTTATAAATTGAATAACATGCTTTTAACAACATCTTGTAAAGGTGTTGGTCTTGTAAGATAATTTCACACTTTTCTAGACTTAATTAACCTATTTCTTCCTAATTCAACATTATAAAATATGTTTAATAACATTATTACATCAATCTAGAAGGTTCTTAACTAAAACTTAATGATAAACTAGTGTTGTAATGTGTCTTGCACATTCACATTGGTTCTTGTGCCTTTCTAGGCTATGTGGACCTCATTTTAGTGATGTAAAGTGTATTTAATTACACTTTCACATTAAATTTTGTGTCCCAAGCCCTATTTAACATTTACATCATCACTAATAAGCCCCTATTAACCCATATTGTGCATCTTGAGGCATAATTTGATCAAACAACAGACATAGTCATCATATAAGCCTAATTTCTTACTTCTCAGCATTCTAGCTAGCAAAAATGGCCCTTGTGGGACCCATTCACCATTAGTGGTGAATGAGTCCCATTTGAGCCATTTTTGGGGTTTTGAGTAGGAAAAATTAGGTTTTAAGTTTAATTTTTCTCCATATCAACCTTAGGGATCCAATTAAAGAGAAAATAAGATGAATTTCCTATAAATACAATTCTTTTAACTCATTTTCACATCTCTTATCATTATTCATCCACCAATCTTCTCTTTCAAGCCAAGCAACTTAGGGTTTTATCATTTCAAGGCATTAAGACATCAATTTTTAGACATTCAAGGGCAGATTCTACATGTTATGTTGTAGAATTTTAAGATCAATCATCATGGAAAGGAAATCAACTCCATTTTTTCATGTTTCATTCATTACTTTCATCATTTTGGTTTAATTACCTAAAAGGGGTTTGACCAAGACAAACCCCCATGCCCTAACAATCAACATTTATTCTCCTCTTCTTGTGTGTTTGTATATTTAGGTCTCTTGGAAGCTTGGAAATCATTGAAGATAAAGTTACAATATTTCTAAAGTCTTCTCCTCATTCATCAAGTCAAAATATCAACAAAAATCCATTTTCAGACTTGTAAATCAGAATTTTGAAAGCGGACACCTATAGGGCATCAAAGTGCAGATCGAAAGCTTCAGAATCCACCTTTGAAAATCTATAAATTCAAAAGTGGACTTATTTTCCATGGGTGTCAAATGAGTCTCATTTCTAGGTTAGTTTTGTGTTTTCTACATTTTCTAACACCCTTGTGACAGAAATAGGTTTCGGCTCAGTTTACCAGAACTGGGACTGATTCGCCCAAAATGGCGAATGAGTCCCCCCAGTCTTGAAAATCAGCATTGGCAATGTTTCAAAAGCAATTTCTAGTCTCCTTCAAGGTTCCAGGTGCACACTTTCAGTTTGATTCACTGTTGTTGCAATTTTCCATTCATTTGTAGGTGATTTTGCATTACACAATGTGTTTTCAAACAAATTGTTTTCCTTTAGTTTATATTCATTATTCAATCAATCTCATTCATTTCTTGCATTCAATAATTATATCTAGGCATATTTCATCCTTATTATATCCATATTGCATTGACTTTGAATGTAACATAAGCATTTTTGGCCCATCTTTCTCCTTCTAGGTGAAAAACCCTAGGAGAGCTAGAAAGCAAGTGGGTGCCAAAAATCTATGCTACATTTTGGTGAACCTGATTTTCAAATACTTCTCTTTTCTGATTTGGAGTCCATCATCATAGATCTAGCTTGCATTAGGGTTTGCATGATTCATTTGCATGTTAGGTGTTACATATTGGATTCATAAAAAGTGCATTTAGGTTGCATTTTTGGCATCTAAATTCATTTAAATTTTTTAAAATTCTACATTTTTTATTTAGGTATGCATCATAGCACTCAGAACACATCAAAATCACTTAAAATTTTCTGAAAATTCTGAAAAAATTCCATACTGGGACTCATTTGCCACCTTAGGCGAATCAGTCCCTTCTGAGCCCTAAAATTGTCTTTTACAGAGTTGAAAACCCTATTTTTAGGCTTCTGTTTGGTTCCATTTCATACCTATATTAGTTGGTTGCATTTTTGTATCATCCATTTCATCAAATCTAGCCTAAATTAGCTCATTTCATGCATGGTATATATTTTACATTTGCATTTCATATTGTTACATAGCATAATCAGTCAATTATTATCTGAAAATTGCATTTCATTTTAGACTTTTACATTGAATTTTGAGTTAGCATAGATTGTTATTTCACAATGTTAGTTTCAATTTTCTCCAAATTTGCAAAGAAAAATCTAGTTAACAAGCATTCAAGTTCTTCATTCATTGCATTCCCTAGTTATGATAGTCTCTTAGCACAAGAGAATGAAAATGTTAACGCTAGTCTTAAACTTACACTTCCTCCTATCTCTCCTATTTGTGTGAATGATGTGTTAGAAGGGAATGCAAACATAGATAAGCATGATGATCCTAATTTTACTTCTCCCAATACCTCTCCTTTTAGTGACGAAGGTATCTTGATGAAAGAAGGTACGATCGTTGAGCATCATGAAGGTCTTGTTTGTCCTTCTCCTCATTCCCCTTGGGAAGATAGTATAACAACACAAGATGAATGCATTACCACCACCTTACCTAGTCTTTATTCATCTCCCAACATTTCCCCTATTTGTGACAATACTTTCATGAATGATCATGACCAACACATTTGTGAGGAGAATATGTTGGTATCAAGAAAGCCAATGATTGAGATTTATAACATTATTTCTCTCCTTCCTAATGTTCCTAACAATTGGAAGGCTCTATTTGAACAAGAATATCCAATTATTGACACACATGAAAATCCTAGTTGTCCTCCCCTTCATGACTCCCCTATTTGTGATGAAGCTTCGACATGTGATGCAGCTCTTAGCTCTCCTACTAGGGTAGATACTATGGCACAAGACAATGAGATTATGAACAACAATCAACTTTTCCCCTCTCCTAATATCTCTCCTATTAAGTGAAGATGATATTATAGTGTTACACGATCCAATCAATGAAAATCATGAGAATCTTATGTGGGAAAACATCATAGAACAAAACAATTCAACCATAGATAGCTCCCTTACGATGATGACATGTTGGAAGAAAAAATCCTTGAATGTCAAGAACATTTGGATTTTCGTTTTCCTAACAACTCTCCTCCTAGGGAGACTACTATGGTGCAAGCAAATGATATGTCTTCCTTAGGGATACATCAAATCAAGATCGCTGAGGTTATGCAGGCTTAAGTGTCCATTAGATCCCCTTCAATCAATGAATCACCTACAAACCCCGTGGGACATCCAAATAATCCTCTAATTCTTTACCCACCATCACACAAGCAACAAACTCAACACCAACCCAAACTCATCCTTTATCCACCATAACACAAGCAACAAACTCACCACCAACCCCAACTCATCCTTTACCCACCCAAGCATAATGTTTCATACCAACCAAGTTACAATGATCTTGCTCACATATGTAACAAAGTATATACAATCAAAGACAATCAATCCAAAACTTTGTTTACCTATCCACATAAATAACATTAGTTGCTTCTCCTTTCCATGCAATAGTTGTAGGATCATAGCATACTCACCATTGCATGTTTTACATCCATCGCAAGGGGCAGCATACCATCATCCATTTCAGGCTCACCTTTGTCTTGCACTAAGTGGGGGCAAGAGGTTTGATAGTCTTGACCTTGTATGTCACTTGTCATTGTCTCTTTTGACTCATCGTTAACCTTTCATGAACATGTAAGAGAAAGCTTGGGATGTGGATGACATGTCTTAAGATTGACTCCCCTTTTCATGACGTAGCTTATCAGAAACATATGACTTGGCATAGGGCTTTCTAAGTAAGCTCTCATGTCTTCTTCTTTCTCTTCTACTTTAAAGCAATTGCTCTCAGTAATGGTGTTAGCAATTGCTTTAAAGTGGGGGGCATACATAGGAAACATCCTTTTGCAAATTTCATGGTGTGATTTACTTTTTCTTGTTACATGTCTTCTCTTTGGTGGTGTCATTGGGCTTGATGCCTTCCAAGAGTGTATGATCAACTGAAGTGGCTTGATGCGAATGAGGCATCCCATGGATAATGATCTAACATCCTGATTTTTCCTCTCTTGGAGACATTAGGCACAATGCTCCCTAAGAAGAATACCTTACATGAACAAAGAAAAATCCCCTTCAACAAAATTTTTACATGACATTCAAAAACAGTTACAAAAAGCATTACCTTGTGGTGCCTTATCAATGTTATCAGGAGCAGAACTTTGGTATGGTTTGTATAATGGGAAGCCAACACACTAGCATGAATTTCTCATTATACGGTGGGAAGCTGATACACTGGCATGAATTTATCAATAAACCACTTATTTTGGGCTTTCTCACCCCACAGACAACCAAAAGTTTCATGGCCCCAGAGTGAGTATGCATCTTCTCTTTGGACAAATAGCCTAGATCTGATCCACAACTAGTTGGAAAAATGATCGAAGCTTGATCCACCTTTTCATTTTCATCTTTCTCTTTCTTTCCTTTACATTATTTTGTATCTTGGGGGCTTGATCTACATATGGATCTCTCTTGAATGTCTACTTTAGTGTGAGTTTGAAGCAACTTCATCTTCTCACTAAAGTGGGGTCTAAATGTGTCATAGAAAAAAGTACCCTTTGCTTGACATGGGATTAATTCATGATAAAATGGACTTAATGAGGCATTAATCTAGTGTTGTGAGGCATTTTATGCATCCACATTAGGTCTTGGACCCTTATAAATTGAATTACATGCTTTTAACAATGTCTTGTAAAGGTGTTGTAAAGTCTTGTAAGATACTTTCACGCTTTTCTAGACTTAATTAACCTATTTCTTCCTAATTCAACATTATAAAATGTGTTTAATAACATTATTACATCAATCTAGAAGGTTCTTAACTAAAACTTAATGATAAACTAGTGTTGTAATGTGTCTTGCACATTCACATTGGTTCTTGTGCCTTTCTAGGCTATGCGGACCTCATTTTAGTGTTGTAAAGTGTATTTAATTACACTTTCACATTAAATTTTGTATCCCAAGCCCTATTTAACATTTGCATCATCACTAATAGGCCCCTATTAAACCATATTGTGCATCCTGAGGCATAATTTGATCAAACAACCGACATAGTCATCATATAAGCCTAATTTTCTTCTCAGCATTCCAGCTAGCAAAAATGGCCCCTATGGGACCCATTCTCCATTAGTGGTGAGTTAGTCCCATCTAGGTGGGACCCATTCGCCATTAGTGGCAAATGAGTCCCATTTAAGCCATTTTTCAGGGTTTTGAGCAGGAAAAATTAGGTTTTAAGTTTAATTTTTCTCCATGTCGGCCTTAGGGATCCAATCAATAGGAAAATAAGATGAATTTCCTATAAATACAAGTATTTTAACTCATTTTCACATCTCTTATCATTATTCATCCACCAATATTCTCTCTCAAGTCAAGCAACTTAGGGTTTTATCATTTCAAGGCATTAAGACATAAATTTTCATACATTCAAGGGAAGATTCTACATGTTATGTTGCAGAATTTCAAGATCAATCATCATGGAAAGGTAATCAACTCCATTTTTTCATGTTTTATTCATTTCTTTCATCATTTTGATTTAATTACCTAAAAGGGGTTTGACCAAGGCAAATCCCCATGCCCTAACAATCAACATTTCTTCTCCTCTTCTTGTGTCTTTGCAAATGTAGGTCTCTTGGAAGCTTGGAAATCATTGAAGATCAAGTTGCAAGATTGCTAAAGTCTTCTCCGCATTCATCAAGTCAAAATATTAAAAAAAATCATTTTAAGACTCGTAAATCAAAGTTTCGGAAGTGGACACCTATAGGGCATCAAAGTGCAGATCGGACGCTTCAGAATCCACCTTTGAAAATATAGAAATTCAAAAGTGAACTCATTCGCCATGGGTAGAAAATGAGTCCCATTTTCAAGTCAATTTTTTGTTTTCTACATTTTCTGACACCCTTATGATAGAAATAGGTTTCGGCTCAGTTTACCAGAACTGGGACTGATTCACCCAGAATGGCAAATGAGTCCCCCCAGACTTGAAAATCAGCATCAGCAATGTTTCAGAAGCAATTTCTAGTCTCCTTCAAGGTTCCAGGTGCACACTTTCAGTCTGATTCACTTCTGTTGCAATTTTCCATTTGTTTGTAGGTGATTTTGCATTACGTAATGTGTTTTCAAACAAATTGTTTTCCTTTAGTTTCTATTCATTAGTCAATCAATCTCATTCATTTCTTGCATTCAAGCATTATATCTAGGCATATAGCATCCTTATTCTATCCATATTGCATTGAATTTGAATGTAACATAAGAATTTTTGGCCCATCTTTCTCCTTCTAGGTGAAAAACCCTAGGAGAGCTAGAAAGCAAGTGGGTGCCAAAAATCTATGCTACAATATTAAAGTGATACAATTGTAGGACATGCTTTCTAGACTCTCTGTATTGAGTCAGTGTAGTTCATGTGGACCACAACAACAAAAAGGTTAAGTCAATATCCCAACATTGTAAGCTTTGTTTGTATTCTTTGTGCATGCAGCCATGGAGGTTTAGTGGATGAGGGTTGTACATACTTCAATCACATGAGTAAGTGGCGTAAAAAAATTATAGCCTTTCTACTAGTAATTGTTTTACATACTTCATTCACATGGAGGCTTAGTGGATGAGGGTTGTACATACTTCAATCACGTGTTGGTTCTGGCATAACACCATGCTAGGCTTGTATGTTGTTGATGAGCAACAATGTGGGGTATCCACCCTTGTTTATGGATTACAACAGTTTATCCCTTTAACTTCCATTAAGTTTAGATTGATATATTCCCACCATTATAAATTTACAGGAAAAGAATATTCCAAATTTGCAAAATGGAAATAAGTATAGAAGGGAATTGTATGGATGCTCTTGAAAGTATTTCTTTTGAAGCATGTCCTTTACATGAAGCAAAAAAAAAATTGAATTCTAATCTCAAGTATAGGAAATGCTTTGATTGGTCATTGATCATACATATATTGTATCTTCAAATTGCATATATGGGTGAAGAAATAACAGATTTTTGTGACTTGTGGTTTGGATAAAAAGAGGAAAAAATCAAAATGAAGATGTGCTAAGTACCTCTTATCTCACTCAAACACAAAAATTGAAGAAAAGTGGGAGTTCCTCACTGTCTTAGCTTCTCTACAGCTAGAACATTCAAAAAAACCCTTACCATACAGTTTTTTATGCCACAAGTGTAAGCAACCTGTACGATTTTTCATCTTACACAGTTTTCCAACCCCCTAGCAGATCATTGGAGTGCAAGGCAAGTTTCCTCACCTAGCTCTTGCCATTGAGGAGTTTTTAGACTTAGCCACCTAGCATGTAGGATTTAAATGAAAGAAGTTCCCAAGGAAGGAGAAGATAATACTCACTGTTTTGGAGCATGTGGATGATGAAAATGACTTGCCTGATGGAGGGTGGGATAACCCTAATGATTAGGACACCCTCCCAGCACATGCTTTGTATGACCGACTGCTTGAGTTTGGTTTTCATTGTGAACTATGATTATGTAATGATGTAAAAAGTTGTTTCCTTTTTGGGGCCATGTTATTGTTGTGGCAATTTCCTTTTTGGGGCCACATGATACTTAATTTCTTGGCTCTGTTGGTTTGCACTTCTTTGGGATGTGATGCCATTCTATCCATTCTTTTTTAGGATAGGTTGTATCTATTTCCAATGGTTAATATGTATGGATCTATTTCATCAAAAATAAAAAATGGATGTGACCTCCAAATTCAAAAAACATGCAAAATTCAGCCAAAGCACATTCTCTCAAGGCCTATCAAATTTTGACCAAGTTCATCACCACAATATCCTTTCTTGGCAGCTCCCTTTGATAAAGAACTTTCTTTTCACAAGATCACTGCATTTCATCGCTTTTGAATATGGGAAACTTGTTTAATATTTTCCATTTGCATTGACACCCTTCTAGTTTTGTTTCTCAATACATCATCCTAGCTGGTTTATTTTCAGTAGTTCATTTTTGCACTCCCAATTAGTTAATGTAACTAGCTATAATTTAAGTATCATTGACATACTTTGTTCATTTGTGGACATTAATATAATTTCTATGTTCCTCTGTCAGTTTTCAAGGAAAAAAATGGTAAGAATTTAGTAAATGATCTTAGCACCCTCATTAGATTTTGATGGAGGAGATTTGTTAAAGCAGTAATGATGATAAGAAGGTAATCAAAAGCTCTACCTGTCTTGCTTGGTACATAATAGACTTAATATAAGGAATATCTAAGGACCTACATCTAAACATCTCAGTATCTATATCAATATGCAATCTCAATTAACAAAGTTATAGAGTACATCTAAATATCACAGTATCTATAAATAGAAATTTTTATCCTTCAGAAGGCGAATGGATAGCATATAGATTAACAAATACAACTGCTAAAAAACCTAAACATATTTAAAAAACTAGCTCCTAATTGAGCAGAAATCATGTAAATAAACTATACTTATTTTACAAGTGCTCAAATAGAACATTCAACAGTTAATCAAAGGGGCACATTACTTCCACGAATATTTTGTCACAAATACACACCTTTCCACAATCCTGAAACTAGTACTAGAATGAGAACTTCAAACAAATTTAGACCAAAAGTTTGCAAATTTACATACCCTTCAAGACCTTCAACAGGTTCATTGATAAGTCAAAGAAAATCAGCCTGGTGGTCTTGTATGAGCCTCATTAGCTGGGGATTCTATTTGCTAAGTTCTTGAAGCATTGGCTGACAACCAAAAATTAGCCATATCAATAATATGTAGATAAAGCACATGTGGAACTCAAACATGACATGATAGATTCAACAAACCTATAAAATTTGGGGATTGGCTTGAACCATTGTGCGAAGGGCTTGAAACTTAATGATGCAAGATATAATCAATAAAAAATTTGAGAAAGAAACCAATGTTGGAAATCCCACAAGCATTTAATACTGCTTAGAAACAAAATCTCAAACAATTTCATTCTCAATTAACTAAACATTCAAGCTATGAAGAGAAAAAAAAGTTGCTCTGTTAAGTGTTTAATGCAAAACTGCACTAACATATTATACCTGTTGGTTATTGCGAAGAAAGTCTAGTGCTCCACCTTTAGCTCCAGCCCCAACACCCATGCATGGAAAATCCTAAAGGAAGAAAGAAACAAGGTGAATATAGGATTGATGCATGAACACATTGCACAAGACCATACCCGTCTTTGCCAAGACCCAAAAGCATACCTGTGGAAAAAGATTTAGTGGAGCAGCATTTGGGCCGAAGGGAGGTGCAGCTTATTATGGTGCAGTTGTTGGAACTTGTCTGGTTGGTAATTGATTTGAAGATGGTGGTCATGCAACAGGTATAGGCACTTCAGACACCTCGGGGATACCCTGCAATAGAATAGAAATTGGGAATGCATTATAGCCCAATATGCCATAAATAATTGAAAAGAGTTCCATCTTAACTAATACCAAAATCGCATAGCTTGTTAGCTACCCCTACCATTTCCTTGTTTCTTCCCACTTCAATTTCAAGTGCAAACAAATAAAGTTTTTAATTTCATAACTTTATAATCATTTTTTATAATAGTTCAAAATAGATCATAAGCTCACATTTACCAACTAGATTACATGATATCTAAAATAGAGCATGAAGCTATGTGGGAAGGAAAAGAATACTGCAGAAAAAAAATTCAGCTTTTAGGCAAGCAATGGTGCATAGAGATTGCATGATATCACAAGGAAAAAAGAACACTTAGTGCACAGAGGAAGTAGATAATGTAGCCCTAACTAGTGAAAATTTGTGCGAAGTGATGGAGGACCAACAAATGCAGTTTCAGGAGTAGTTGGCTCAACAAACCCAACTCACTGAAGTTGCAAAAGCAAAGTTGGCAGCCACAATTAAGGAAGTAGTACTGCACAAAGCTGAAGTGGCTAGTACTATAGATGTCCATGATCAGGTCCAGAAGAAACTCATGGAAGTAGTTAACATGGTCAAAACCTCCAGGCAATGAGAAGTCATAGCTACCCATCATTTGAAATAATAGATTGAAGAAGTCTACAAGCTTTGGAGTGCCATCCAACATACTTCCACTACACCTTCCATTTCAGTTGGAGTTGATGTGCCTCTAAGGACATCTCCTACCTCTGATGCTTAGTCATTTATTTTGTGGGGGATGATTTAATTAGTAAAATGGTTTGTAATGCAAAAATCAAGGGTTTTACTGAAAAATCACTACTCCAAGGCTTCCCTACCTAGACCAATGCTTCAAACACTCTAACACAGGTTTGTACATGCTTAATAATTCATTACATAGCTAGCCACAACAATAGTTTGGAAAAACTCAACTTCTACAACCAAGTGATAAGTAGGAGGTATTTTCCACAGCATGTCAATATGATATTGCTATCAAGATTCGTTCATGTAGTTTTTTGAGTCAAACTATTCATGGGTCAATGACTTGACTCAAAAAACCACATAGTTATCCCTATAGCAATAGCATATTCTACAACCAAGTTTCACTTGAAAAACATGTAAAATGCCACTAGGGCATCAACCCAAAACACTAAATTGGCCTCCCTACTCCTACCATCACACTAACATCAAAATCTACAACAATTCATGCCATTCCATCAAGCCACAACCTTAGATAGTAGATGGAATGGCCATTTTGTTCATTTACAAGATCAAAACCCTTAAAAAGGGCTACCCGAGCAGTTACAGGAAAAAGGTTACTAAATTCACCAAACTCAATGAAAAGAAACCAAATCACCACCAATGGAGATCTAACTCATGCCATTCAACACATTCCATCACCCTTGGGCCATGGTACTTTTGTACGAATGAGCAATTCAGCCTTTAGAAGCAGATTTCATGAAAACACATAATTTATGCAAAGAAACTAATAGATTTTATGGTATTTCTTTCAAAAATAAATCTTGAAGGTTGGTTGAGTCTAGTCTCTACATCTCTTTGATGGATTATGTTCTCTAATTAAATTTTAAAATTATTGAAATGGTTCTCTTGTATTTGGTATTTCAACATTATGTTCCTGCATAGAGGGGTAAACCATAACATGCCATGAAATTGTATAAAACAAAGTCTATCCAATAGCTTATAAAAAAATTCAAAGACAATCTATGCAATCTGCACATGGTATCATGTGACCTATACAAGAGTTTAAACTCACCACACTTGAAGTGTTTGACAAAATGCCTCAAAGAAATGTGGTCTCATGGACTGCAATAATTGTAGGATATACACAAATTAGATCTGTTGAAAAGGATTTAGAAACTTTCAAGCAAATGCAATTTGTAGGTTTAAAGCCAGACTTCACAACCTTTGCCAACATCCTCTCTACCTGTTCCAAAATGGAATTGGAACAGGTATGGACATCCATCAAAGCATGAAGGAGTGATCACCGATATTATAGTTGGAAATGCTTGTCTGACATGTATGAAAATTGGAAGCATAGAGAAAGTATGTGAAGCGGATTTAATGCTCAAGAGATGTCATCTCTGGAGTTACAATTATTGATAAGTAATAAAATATTTTTTTAAATGCTTTAGAAACTTTCAAGCAAATGCAATTGGATGGGTATAAAGCCAAATTCCACAACCTTTTGCTAGCATCTTGCTCCTGTACAAAATGGGGGCTTGGAATAGGGTATGAACATCCATCAAAGCATAAATAATAGAGGAATTTTGTTAGATGTTGTAGTTGCAACTGCCCTAGTAGACATGTATACAAAATGTGGAAGCATAGACAAGGCTTGTGAACTGTTTGACAAAATTCCTGAAAGAGATGCCATCTCATGGAATACGATGATTGCAGGATATACACAAAATGGATTTTCTGAAAAGGCTTTAGAAACTTTCAAGCAAATGCAATTAGTAGGTGTGAAGCCAAATTCCATAACCTATGCCAAAATGGGAGCTTTTGGGAGCGTGGCATGAACATCCATCAAAGCATAATATGGGGGGGACGGTTAGATATTGGCGGTTGGAAATGCTCTATTAGGGACATGTATGCAAAATGTGGAAACGTACACAAGGCATGTGAACTCTTTGATGGAATTCCTCAAAGAGATGTCATCTCATGGAATGCAATAATTGCAAGATATGCACAAAATGTATTGTGCAAGGATGCTCTCAAAATATTTGAATTAATGAAGCACTCTGAAACATATCCTAACATTGTAAGCTTTGTTTGTATTCTTTGTGCATGCAGCCATGGAGGTTTAGTGGATGAGGGTTGTACATAATTTAATCACATGAGTAAGCAATATTGTATTACACCTATAGTTGATAATTATGTGTGCATGGTTGACCTTCTTGCCTATGCTAGCTATCTCGAGGACACTCTAGAGTCTAAACAATATCATTAAGATTATAGTATAGAAAAAGAATTGCAAATATAGAATATAGGTTATTATTGATTACTGGCATGTTCTTGACATTGAAAAGAAAATATCACTTTGAAAATCCAACATGAATTTACCAATGAAGTGCAAAAGATGAGAATTGATGAAACCACCCAGGAGAAAGAGGAACTGACTTCATAAATAGTACAAGGGCTAATATAGGGAGAGAAGTCATGATTTAGAGGGAAAAAGAATTCATGAAGAGTTGCTTAGTTGAATGAGTTGTTGGAAGAGGTAGACTCCTTAGAAACTACAAGAATGGGAAGACATTAAATATGCCTTTAGTAACATAAAAAAAGAGACTTACTAACAACTTTTACCAGCAAATGAGTTATCTCAACAACAATAAGGGTGGGCATTGAGCATGCCAACTTAGCCCCTTTTGAGTTTGAGTCAACAGACCTCACCACCTAATTGAACAAAAATAGGAAGACTTCAATTTTACTATTAATAGAAGCCTTTGGTAAGATGTCAACATATAGAATCACATGGCAAACAAAATGAATATAGATAAATTCCTCATTGAAAAAGATTCTATGTTAGTAATTAAGTATTTTCTAAAACTACAACATAGCCCTCCCTATACAGATTGGTGGATGTAACCAATGTTATAAAAAATCAACATATTCCTAGAAAGGCCAATAAGTTAGCACATACCACTTATCAAATGAAGCTATTCACTCAAAAGACAATGTCATGAACTTGATCTAATACACTCGTCTCTTGCAACTTTTTCCACCCATCCAAGTCATGTTTTCTAAGGAGAGTAGGATATGAACTCAAAAGTGCAAGTAGGAAGTTTTTATGTCATTAAAATTGCACTTTTACATCCCAGGTAATTTACAACCCCAATGCATTTAATAGTTTCTATAAGCCAAACAAAAACAATCTTTATGTTACGAGCTTCATCAACCTCTTGATCATTTAGACCAAATAACACACTTATTAAGAGTAAACTTAGTATCTTCACAATAGTCATAAGTGGTTGATTTTGGATGAAAAACAGTCCCAAATTCCTTAGGGTTTCAAATCCACACTCATTCAGTTGCTTAATACACCACTTTGGCACATAAGATAAGATCGTTGCCTTGTGATTGCTTGCACACATCATAGTCACCATGACAATAATCTTGATGGTATGGATTCAATAACCTCTTGATTTGCCGGTTAATTCAAGCAACTACACCTCTATTATGGAAATGTCCTAATTCTTTTTGCCAGCCACCTGTGACTTGGATTAGTTCCAAATGTGTTTTGGTTTCAAATCCATGCTCATTCATTTGGTAATTTTTTCACTTGGGTAAGTAAAACAAGAATCTTGCCTTGCTTGCAACTTGCATGCATCCTAGTCATTGTGTCATATGTGATGCTTACCTCTACTATTTTTCTGTAAGTTACCAATCTTGGATACCAGTCCAGTGTGGGCAAGGTTCAACTAGGGTTCAACATTTGGCTTGTGGATTCATCCAAGACAACCTCATGAGAACTTGCCAAGAATTTTCACATTTTTTCTTCATATTTTATTACAGGGCTCATGATTTTTTTAAAAACCTAAATAAATAATTGGAATTCATTTGTGTCTTGCAAATAACTATCATTTACCTTGCAAATTACCTTGCAAATTAGGAGAAATTAGCTTGAAAAATGAAGGAAACAAGGTATAAAGAATCATTTATCTGCCACCATAGTGAAAAGTTAGCAATTGCATTTAGTTTGTTAAACATGGCCCTTGGTACAACTATTAGAGTTGTTAAGAACCTTCAAGTATGTTCTAATTGCCACACTACATCTAAATTCATCTCCAAGATTGTTTCAAGAGAATTTTTTTGAGAGATGTGACCCATTTCCATCATTTTAAATAGGGACAACT
>VDFB02054128.1:0-49648 GCA_007258455.2 Sequoia sempervirens | reverse complement strand
ATGGTTGGATTTGTATGTTGCATTGTTGTATCTACAAGTTGTGCAATGTTGTAGGTGGTCTATACTTACATGTTGCATTTATGACTTGGATATGGGTTATCTTTGCCCATTTATATTTCAGTGTTGATGCATGTTCAGTTTTGGTGGCTTGGTTTAGTCACTTGGTTTGTTGGTTTTGTTGTCATGTTAAGGAGATGAGATGGTATTACCAGGTACAGTCATGATATGAGATATATGCAATTGACTATGATTATGCAGATATGTGGACACAGTTGGGTTGAGTTGTTGGTACATTTGGTGGTGATCATGGTGTCATGGATGTTTCTTGTGCTTTAGAGACTTTGGCATGTCATGATGGTTTATGCAGGTGCATTGATTGGTGGTATTGGATTGGTTCCTGATTATGGTTGTGGCGGTGTATCTTCTTGGATTTAGGAGATTGGTATCACGATGTGATGGAAAGCTTGGTTACACAGTTCAGTGGGAGCTTGTGATAGTGATGGTTTGGCGGTGTATCTTCTTGCTTTAGAGGATGGTTAACATGTTGTCATTGAGAGCTTGGATTCACAGGTTTTTATGTGAGCTTATGACAGTGATGTGTTGATTATGTGCATCATGGCACCATGGGATTTCTCGGTATCATGATTCAGTGGGAGCATTTGGCAATGATGTGGATCCATTGTTGATTATGGATGGTTGTCTTCAGTAGGTGATCTTTGGTGTCATGGAGGAGCTCTTGGATTCTGTGTGCTATAGTGAGAGTTCTTTGACATCAGGTGTTGGAGATGTTGAGGTATTGTTTATGACTTGTTGGTTTTTTGACAGGTGATCCTTGGTTGTAGAATGGTTTTGCTATTATGTCATGGTATACTCTTGATTACTAGTTTAGAGTTGTGGCATGGTACATGTTATGATGATTTGAGCATGTGATCTTCTTTTGAGAGGATGTGAGATCATGATGTCATGTTTATGCTCCTGATTCTGCAGTTGGAGCTATGATTTTGATCTTGGTTGGTTCTCTTTGTATTTGAGTACATTGATCATTTGCTTGGACTTTAGCATGGATTGATTAGTTGCAGGTGCTCATGGATACTTGGAGACATAGGTGAGGCTTGGTGTTCTCTTGTGATTAGAGACATTTGCTTGAGATAGTTACTCTTGATGAGGTTTCAGCAGGAAGTCCGAGGGAGCCTACACCTTGGTTGGACGTGAGTTCAACATGGACCGATGAGGAGATTGTTCTTGGTTGAGTCATGATGACTTGGATATCCTAGAGGAGCATTCTCATTCCCCACTCTTGGTCTACTCGATGGTTCACTTGAGAGGTATTGCCCATTTTTCTTTCAGGTGCATTATGTTTATGGTTTGTCTTCTCATGAATATGGATCTTGAGCCATGGATATTTGGTTTCTAGAGGGTTCATTTGAGGAGTGTTGGCATGTTTATCTCCTTATGCATTGTGATTACATTCAGTGATGTTGAGTTTAGGAGATGGTTTATTGGGCCAATTTCCTTGGTTGGGAATGGTTACTTTGAGTTTGATCTTCTTGTTTTTGAGATGCTTACATCCATGATTTGTTATATGATACATATGTTATGTTTGATCTTGGTGATTAGATGGTTGGATGTTGTTATGCATTTTGTTATGGGGTGTTGTGGAGGAGATCATACTTGACACAGTTGGCATTTAGAGGTGTGTGTAGGACATGCTATAGGTGATTGGTTTGTATGTTTTACATATCATTGTGGATGTTCCTCGGTACTACATGTTTACTTCTATGTGATGATGGTCGTAGAATTGGTATGCCTTGATCACTTGTGATGGTGCTCTCTTTCTGGGATGTTAACGAAGCGATGCGTTGAATGCACTCATTCCAGGTTTGCATCCATCAGGACATTGCCCATGTAGTGGGAGATCCTGGATGTGTATGTCATTTTTGATAGGTTTGCACATGGAGTTTGTTATTGTGGTTTATGGGTGGATATGTTGTTGGCATAAGTTTACTATGTTATGTATACCTTTGGAGGTATGGATAGTTGGATGTGTTGGAACTTGTTGTGGGTGTCATTTCAGCTATGGTGATTTATTCTTGATAGCTACTAGTGCATATTGGATTCAGTCTTTGTGTTTTTGAGATATCAAGTTTGAGGTAGGTTTATGCTTCTTTGTGACAGTTAATGTGACATCTCTTTGGATGTGTTCTTATCTTAGTGCATTGGCATGGTGGAGGATGAGAGCATTCATGATGAGATGGTGGTCACCTTGGTTCTTGTTATAGGTATCTTGATGGAGCACATGGAGCACTTGGATTATAGGATGGTACATGTTGCCTATGGAGTTTGTTATCTTGATGTTTGAGCTTACTTGTTACCCCCTTATGCAATGTATACAACAAGTGGGAGATTGTTAGAATTAGGTGTTGTACACCTTGCATAATTTTTGTAATATTTTATTTATTATTATGTGTGTGGTGCACCTAGGGGTTCCTAGATGGACATGCATCACAAGGAGTTATAATGTTGGGGCCACTTTGTTGTATGTATCATTGGGACATAATTGTAAAATGTAATTATTTAATATTGGGGAATAATAAAATATAATAAAGTACCCAATATTAAATGTGGGGTCACATGATTGTAAGTTCATGGTTTTGGGCACATGGTATATGTAATACCACTTGGTGGTTTTGTGGGAGCTTGTTTCTATAAAAGCAATCACAAGGGTAGTTGTTTAGGTTGTTGGACAGTTTGCTGCAGGTTAGCAGGTTGAGCTTGTGCATGTGTGTAAGTGGTTTGAAGCATGGCATGGGATGTGGATTCATGCTTGGTCACATGGAATGCATGGATAGCTTGTGCTTTAGAAGTGTTCATGGAGTCTTTGAAGATGTATTGTAATGTTTTTTCATTGTTGAATAATACATGGAGTGTGGTTGTTTTTGGAGGCTTGGTTTTGCCCTCTTGAGGGTTTTCCCATGGTATATCTTATGTCATGTTTCATGGGTATGTTGTCTATTCTCTTGCATGTGGATTATGAATACTTAGTTGCATAGATATCTCTTTTGGGTTATGTGGAAATTGTCATTCCATGGGTGCAAATTTTCCATAAAAGCACCTAGTCATGTGGATGATCGATAGCTAGCCCCTTAGGGCTACCTTTTGTGCCTAATTAGCATTAATTTTTCCCTGGTTAGTCTTTAAAGTCCCTCTTCTATGATTTTTTTTCAATTCTGTATAAATTGTCACCATGATGTTGAATTTTTTAGGAACAAGATATTGTTTCCAGAAGATGGTAATGATGAAATATGCTATGGTGTAGGTGAGGATTTTTTCATATTTTCCATTTTGCTAGTTTTCCAGCCCTGAAGGTATAGATGCGCCTTTCAAAGTCCTCTTCGATTTTTTCAATTCTGTATAAATTTTCACCACGATGTTGAACTTTTTAGAACAAGATATTATCGAGGAGATGGTTTGATGAAATATGCGGTGGTGTAGGTGATTTTTTTAGATTTTTCCATTTTTGCTAGTTTTCTAGCCTAAAGGTATAGATGCATTTATTACTTGTAACTAGCATAAATTTTGCATATGAAGTCAAATTTGCGAAAACTATTTTTGAAATTACTTAGAAAATGGCAAGGGGTTTGTTTGTAACTTTCATTTTCAGTTTTGGAAAGCTCTTTTTTCTAAAAAAATGTAAAAATCACTATGTTATAAAAAAATTTATATTTGAACTTGTCACTTGTAAAAAATTGCATGATTTCTTCACTGTAATTTGTTTGTGGGGATTCAAATTAAGTTTTAATACATTTTGCGGGGTGAAAGGAACAATTTACATGCCATGCATTATGTTCCCCCTTTTGGTTTTCATCGTGGATCTAAGGAAAGTTGAACAACTCACTCCACACAACTATCATAAATGGAAGCTAAAAATGACTCAATTGTTACAATCTAAAGGTTTATGGTTAATGTTATATCTAAAACAACCTGAATTCACAAGGGAATATGAAAAATTTACCCATAGATGTAAAATGGATGAAGAAAAGGGGCTCATTGGCTTACATGTATATGAAAACTTGTTGTTTCACATTGTGGAGTGTAAAAAACCTAAACATGTTTGGGATAAACTTGAAGAATTGTATGGTAAAACTAATCGGTTCAGAGTCTTACAACTTCAAGCGCATCTACAATCACTCTCTCCAAATGCATTTATTTCAATTTAGGATTTCCTTGCACAATTCAAGTTGATTTTTTCACAATTAAAAGGATGTGGGCATGATAAATCTAGTGATGAATAAATCTTTTTGATTCTATCCAAGTTAAGGGGTGCTTATCAAGTGTATTCTTCTACCTTCTATTCAACTATGGATTCCATGGGGAAATATTATAAAATGACTTCATTTGAGTTGTTTTTTGAGTGTCTTACTAGGGAGGAGGCCAAGTTGATTCATTTAGATGCACTACCTATTTCTAAGAATCATGCTCTAATGGATCAATCATCCAAGGTTAAAGGAAAGAATAAGAAGAATCCAAAGATAGAATCATCTTCAAGTAGTGATACTCCCTCCAAACTGAAGTAGAAGAACAATTATAATTCCACCCCATCTCCTTTTTCTTCTACCTCTTGAGATTATTCTTCCAAGTCAAAGAAAAAGAAAGGAAATCCTTGTTCATTTTGTGGAAAAGTTGGGCATGGTGTGGCTCATTATTTTAAGAGACTAGAGGCCATGGAGGAAGCTATGAAAAAGAACAACATTTTAGTGTCTAAGCCTTCTTCAGTGGGAAAATGGAAAGCTCTTTTATCATAGGTCATTCTTTCATATTCAAATAGTTGGATTCTAGATTCAGGTGCTTCACATCACATGACCAATTCATGTGATCTTCTTGATTCCATTGTTCATACTTCTACTTCTTAGA
The DNA here is from genome assembly GCA_007258455.2 of Sequoia sempervirens. NCBI lineage: Eukaryota > Viridiplantae > Streptophyta > Pinopsida > Cupressales > Cupressaceae > Sequoia > Sequoia sempervirens. Next base: position 44,737 of record VDFB02054128.1, on the reverse strand, counting down.
TTGAAGTTGGGAAACCTTCATAGATTCTAGTTTCAAGGACAAGCTCTATTTAGATGCCTGATGGATGTATTAATGATTTTCTTCTTGTTCTTGATATTTCAGTGAATCTACTTTCCATATATAAGATTTGTCATTCAGGTGATGGGAAGTCAGTTGAGTTTACTACATAGTTCTTTACACTTTCTGGACGATCCTAATTTTTGATAAAATCACATATATTTAGAAAATATAGTGATTTAAGCCTTGAAAATTTCCATTTAAAGGATTGCAATTGAAGAGGGTTTGATCAAGCCACCTTAGATCAAACCCCCTTTGATAGAACACCACTAGATTTAAACCATACCTATAACGAAGTCTCCTTTACACCTATCAAAATGCTGATAAAAAACAACTTTTGATTCCCATTTTGGGGGATCCAATAAATTCATTCAAATTTTATTATTTGTAAGCATGTATTCCTTATTATAAACTTCCCAAAAAGTATAATTTTAAATAAATTTAATTTGATTATTATATTTATTTTTTATTTCTTTTGAATGTACATTTTTCACCAACAATCAAGCTCTTTGTTCTACACATGTGGAAAAATAGTAGATTATCAAAAAAAAATTAAAAATATTAGTGCACTAGATATTGATGTCCATGATCCAACAAAAAAGAAAAGGAATTTTAATGCATGAAAAAAAAGTTAAATTTTAGCAAGTAAATTATGTCTAAATTATAACTGGTTTGAGTTTGAAACTTAATTAAGAAAAAATATTCAATGAAATGGTATGAAACCAATTCCATGTAGTAGATATTGTAGTTATGAATCTAAATTCAAAAAAATTACAATTTTATCCTTCATAGAAAAAAATTTATGTGTTACTCAGTAGCCCCACTCTTTAAAAATGGTGTTTATTGCTAAAATATAATTTTGAAGGAGATGGAAAAAGAAGTGCTATCTGATTCCAAAAATTTTGCAAAAAAATAGTTAGAATCTATAGACAAAATCTCACAAATCACTAGTTTTCATCATCTTCAAATTCCTCATTGTTTAGCAGCTATAGGTGCCTAAAAGTGAAGATTTAGTTTAAAAAAATCATTTCAATGTCCAGTTTGGCCAAAAATTGTAAACCAGTATTGTAAACTATTAGAGAGTTGTAGGATCCTAAGAAGGTTGTTGCTATAGGAATCATGGATCATGAGAACCATTTGTATTGGTTTTATAGCTATGAGTATTCATCAGGTTCATGTTTTGTTGCTCATGTTGATTCAATGAGCAAGCTTTGGCATGGAAGTTTTGGGCACTTGAACTATAGATATCTTTAGCAGATGCAGACACATAACTTAGTGGTTGGTCTTCCAAAGATCTCTCACATGGATGGTGTTTGTGAAGGTTTTGTTCTTGGAAAGAAACTTCAAGATCCTTTTCCCAAGGGTCAAGCTACATGTGCAACCACACCCCTTGAGTTGGTTCATAGTGATCTCATGTCATTCCCAACTCCTTTTTCAAGGGCTAAGTATGTGCTCACTTTCATTGGTGATTTTTCTAGATGCACATGGGTCTTTTTTTTAGCTCAAGAGTGAGGTTCTCGCCATCTTCAATACCTTCAATACATTTGTGGAGAAGCAATCAACTTTTTCCCTTCGAAAGATACACACAGGTAATGGAGGGAGTATGTCAATCAATAATTTTGAGATTTTTGCAGTGAGCATGGTATTCTTCATCAACATATAATTCCTTACACTCCTCAACAAAATAGTGTGGTGAAGAGAAAGAACAAAACTCTCAAGGAGATGGCCAATTGTATGATTCAATCTAGGTCCATGGCTCTAGCATTTTGGGCTAAAGATATCAATTGTGCCAATTATATTTATGACTGTATGCCTCATAAGGTAGTAAAAAATATGACTCCTAAGGAGGCTTGGTCTCATCACAAACCTAATGTATCCCTCTTCAAAGTATTTGGTAGTGAGACTTGTGCATTCATTTTGGATGGTCAGTATAAATCAGTGGAGAAGAAGAGTTAGTGGTACATATTTTTTAGCTATTGTGAGGATGTGAAGGCATACATACTGTTTGATCCTAACATAGGAGAGGTCAATCTTTGTTGTGATGATTAGTTTATTGAGTCCTTCACATAGATAGATCCTCCTTTGACTTCTTCATCACAACCTACTCAAACCTCTTTAGTTAATAATGTTTTGCTACTTGAGGAAGATTTTGATGATGGTGTTGATCATCCACCTCCTTTTTATTCACCCACTAGGCCAATATGGGCTCATGTTACTGTTTTGGAGGTTGGTCCTCTTGTTGGTGATCCTATAGACACTCACCACACTTCTTCTCAAACTTCAGGAATCAATCTTTTGATTCATGTTGTTTCAAATGCTTTAGGTATTCTAGAGTGGGATAGTGCCATGGCTGATGAGTATTGTCCTTTGATGAAGAATCATACTTCGGATCTTGTACCTCTTCCTAATAGAAGAAATTTGGTTCAGTGAAAATGGGTGTATGCTACCAGGTATGTAGTAGATGGTTCCACTAACAAGTACAGGGCTCATCTTGTTGCAAAGGGGTTCTCTCAGGTTTAAGGAATTGACTATTCTGAGACCTTTGCTCCTATTTTAAAGATGAATTTTATTCACCTTGTCCTTGCTATAGCTGCATCTCAAAGATGGTCGGTGTATCAAATAGATGTGAAGAGTTATTTCTAGCATGGGGATCTTCATGAGTAGATCTATATGGAGCAGCCACTAGGCTTTATGTAGGACTCTTCACTTGTTTACAATCTTCGACATTCATTGTATCGTCTCAAATAGACAGTCCCTCATACTTGGTATGAGAAGATGGATACTTTCTTGCTCTCTTCCAATTGCACTTGTTTCCATTCCAATCCCATAGTTTATACTCAAAGGCATGGAGAGGATATATTCATACTTGTGCTCTATGTGTATGATTTGATTCTCACAAGGACTTCTACTTCCATGATTCAGAGTACACAATGAGTGTTGATGAAGCGATTTGTTATGACCGAACTTGGTTTTTTGCATTACTTTCTTGGTCTTTAGGTTAATTATACTTCTAAGGGAATCTTCATTTTCCAACAAAAGCATTAGATCTTGATTTGCTTCAAAGATTTGTCATGGCTGATTGGAAGCCTGTCCCCACTCTATTTCATTCAGGTGTTGTTTTGTCTACTGGTTGCACTACTATAGTTGATCCTACCTTGTATTAGTAGTTGGTTGGTAGACTTTTGTATTTGATAGATAGTCATCTTGATATTTCCTTTGTAGTTGGACTTGTCTCTCACTTCTCACTAGGTATGGACCATACCATTGACAACTCTTTACCTTCATGTAGTATGACAAGTATTGAAACAATGGTTACTAGTGTCCCTCGAGGAAACCTAATCCAAATTCATCTAGAATTGGAAAACCTAAAAAACTTGGTGAGTAATGAAAACATTTCCAATGCCACTATTTCTACCATAGAAAACATACACAAAATGATTGAAAGTGAAAAATGAATAGAGATTGCATGCAACTTAGCTCAATTTTTTGTCAAACATCTTAGCTCAATGACTAGTTGTGTATATAACTTTGAACAATAATAAATGTTAAGGAGGAACTCAAATTCCTCCTCTTACAACCATTGCCTCTATTCCTACTTACACCAACCCTCAAGTTACCACAACAATGCGAAATACTAGTAATATCATTTCTACCTTGGGTATTTCCAATAGCAATCCTTGTACCTTTGTGGTATCTCATGTGATATCTCCTCCTAGTTTACCTCCCATAATTATTCCATTCACTTGCCCCTCAAAAACATATACACCTAAACCACATTCAACTCCATCCCAAAACAAAACAAATGAAACCATCCTTAACCAACTTTTGCAAAATGTTTCACCCATTCAACAAAAAATTTTGACCATAAACCAAAATCAAAATGACCAACCTTCATACTATCTCAAAAGCAATCCCTTATCCTTGGAGATATTAAGAACTCCAAGACCACAAGGTATAGAGATTCCTAGGTTTGAGAAATATGGAGGAAAAATAGATCATTCTAACCATGTTTCCACTTACACCACCTTATGCAGTTATCTTGTCCTTGAAGATGAATCCTAAGATCACCTTAGCTAATTTGATGAGATGTAAGAGAAAGGATGATGAAAAGGTTACTGACTTCATTTCATTCTACCAATTGCTTTATTCCCAAATTTACATAAAGATTCATGATCCTCACCTTCAACGAATGTTCATTGAGAACTTACAAACTAAGATGCACAATAGGCTTAGGATGATGAAATCTCCTTCCTTCATACACTTTTGTACTGCCCTTGATGATTATCAAAACACTAGTTAGTAATCATGAAACAAAACCCACCTCTAGCAATCCTAAAAAGCTTGAATTCATAACTCAAAATAATTACCAACCTTTTACCTGAAACAAAATAAAGGCTTTATCCAACTAAATCCCCCTCAACCAACCCAACATGTTGATACCCAAGTGGTTGCTATAAAGAAGACAAAACCTTTTACATTTGGGGATCCGAATAAAAAATTTACTCCCTTACCAAATACCCTCCATAACACCATGTTACAAGTTCTAGAAAAGAACTTTATTTCCTTAACTCCCATTAAAGCTCTTGATCCTACTAAACCATTACCTCAAAACTTTAGATCAAATTCCTATTGTCATTTTCATCGTAAAAATTGACATGATACGAAACATTATAAGCATCTTAAACACATGGTGCAAGGCCACATTGATTCAATTCATATAAAAATTGGTGGTTTCAATTGATCGAGGTAATAAGTTTGTTTCCCCTCCCAACCAAAACGTATAAATCTTTACCAAACCCATGCCAAATTATAATATTTCATTTGTCAAAACTAGTGAAACTAAGAATGATGTGATGAATGTTGACACATATGATGAAAAGATGGATACTAATGAAAAAAGTCTTATGGATAATATGGTTGGAATGATCAAAATTCAACCTTGTAAGGGTAAAACTAAAATTCCTCTTGACATTTCTTTCTCATCAAAGGATATAATAAAAAAGGCACCTAATGGTCCTCTTTGCACAGTCGATCGAATCAATGACAAGCCCACTAATAAGATATTAATTGATTCCATCTATGGAGAGAATGTGATCACTGAAGATTTTTTACTTGTGCATAAAATCTATCAAGATAGATATGATAAACTGAAAGCATGGATAAAAACACATAATGGTTTTGCTTTCCCTATGATTGTTCTGGTCATCCTTCCTTTAAAAGTTAGACCAAAATAATTAGATGTCTCATTCTCCATTGTACTGACATCAGATGAATTCCATGTGAAGCTTGGTTATCCATGCCTATGCTCCATGGAATCCATCCCATTGATTGTGCATAAATGTTTAAAGTTCCCCTTTGACAATGAGATATTTAGTGTACACCATAGTGGCTTTAATCTTATGTCTGGGTATGTGCAGGATCATGATGGGCCAAAAAGTGGCAATATTATGGGTATGTGTAGGGTATGTGCCAGACGACATTTTTTTTACCAAAAAATGATGAAATGAAAAAGAGTTTTTAAAGGATATTCTAAAACTTTCCACCAATATAAATTATTCCTTACTTTAAATTTAATAAATAATTATTATTCATTTTCTATTTGATCTGACTAAAGTTACGATGGTAGGCTTCTTGAAAACATCTATAAAATTCAAATTGTATCCACATTTTTGAATATAAAACATGTGTCACATTCTATGCTTTACATACTATAGATTTAAAAGGAAAAATTAAATGTCATGAAGTTTTGACCAAGTTAAAGGTTAGACATATAGGTTTTATATTTTATTAAAGTTGTAATATAAAATTCATAATTAATTATTTACTTGGAAAACAATTTCAAAAAATTATGCATCACATCACGTACATGGAGTCCACATGTACTTATGTCTAAAAATCTTATAAAAAAGTATTATCATTTTATTGTGGTTAGGGTGGTCAGATAGACACCTACTTCTTTTCCCTAAAAATTTAAATTATCTGCATTGAAATTTCAAATTTTCACCAAATAGATTTAAAAAAAAAACTTAGTAGTTTAGAAACTACATTCAATTTGATACATATTCTATTCTTACATATTTTTTAAATAATATAGATAACTTATTCAAATTTTTATGTCAAGTTTCATAACTCTGATTTTTCTGATTTTTTTTTCACTTAAGGACCTATTTTTTCCATGATGATCCTGCACATACCCATCTTCCCATGGAAGTTTCTCATTGGATTTATTTTGGCCAAAACCTATTGAACCTATTAAACCTCTTGAAGATTTATTTTTAAAATCCTATCAAAAGTTTAAGGAAAAAAATAGATTAGAATTATCCCTTTGAAACATGTCTCAACCCATGATTGAGCCTCTTATCTGTAAAACAATGATGATTAGATTGGAAAGCCTTCCAAGTAACCAAGACACACCAAAGAAAAATCCTTTTCCTATCTCCTAGAAATAACCAAGAGATTAAAAATACAATCCTGTCATGCCGATTAAAATAAATAAAGTTTACAAAGCTAAAGAGAAAGTGGTTGAACAACCTTCCATGGTTCCTTTCATTCCTCCCCTAAGGGAAGAAAAGAAACCTATGGTTGATAAACCTTCTCCTATGCAAACACAACTTGAAAATCATACCAAAATAAATAGAAATTCTAGAGAGCATAGGCATAGAGTTCATTCTATTTCTTGAAGGTTAAATGAAGAGAACATCAAACAAAATCAACATCCAAAATCAAGTGAAGTAATAAACGACGAGTTTCCATCCTCACTACAACAAAAAGATCCAATATCACAATCACAATAGGGACTATAACCTTCTTTAGAGATTAGCATTCAACCTCCCTTTGTGATTAAGTTAGACAATGATGATGAGATTGATAAAATAAATGAGCAATTGCATAATGAATTGAATTTATTATTTTCTTCTTCCATGAGCTTAAATGATAACAATCATTATGATCTTCCCAAAAAGAGTGAATCAACACATGTTGAAATTGGTGATTCTCCTAGTACCCCACTTGTTGTTGTCTCTTTGGCTAGTTGTTTTCCTTCTTCATATGATGAACAAGATTGGGTTGCAGATGACCTACTATAGGTTGAATCATGTGTGCCTTACTAGTCTTGTCTTTTTTTCCCTTTCATGTTATGTGTGTGATTTCATGTGCATAATGTGATCTCCCACAACATTTTTTTTGATATATCTCTCTCTTTGTAACATTTATTTATTTGTATCTACATTCTTCTATATGTCATAAACATTTTATCTTTTTGCTTGCTTTGTTTTTCCTTTTGGGGATGATGCAAGGCATCAATACATTTAGGTATCTTCCATGTTGATCCAAAAGCTTATCTTTTTTTTCACTTTCTTTGTGTCATTCTTCTCATTCCATGAGTATTTGGGGAATGATGATGTTTCTAAGCTCTCTAACAACATTGTAGCAAAGACATATTGACCTTGAATCCATGGATCCCTTGTGTGTTATTTTAGGATATCATTTTGGGGGTTGTAGACACAAAAAATGTACCGATTGATCCTATACACCTGATCCTAATTACTAACAACACTTCATCCTGAATCATCTCCTTTGCTAGTCATTTAATCGAATAATCTATATTTGATTAAATTCATCACTCTTCATCTCTTAATTAAATAAATCAACTTTATCTAATTAAGTCATCATCTCCTATTAATTAAATAAATCAATTTTATTTAATTAATTTTATAATCCCCCTTTTAATTAAATAATTCATTTTATTTAATTAATCTCTAAAGTTATCTCATTTAAATTAAATAAATTTATCTTTATTTGATTTAAATCTAACACCATCCTCTTTAATTAAATAAATCGAATCTTATTTAATTAAGTCTAAAATCATTTTCCTCTCATTTTGATTTAAATTAATCCAAAAATCTAAGTGAAAATGGTCAAATCAGCTAATCTCCTTTAAATTAATCAAATCTTGATTAATCTTAGCCTTAACCCATCAAATCCTCTAGATTTTGCAATTTGCTCATAAAAATAAATTTAATTGATTTATTAAATCTCTATTTTCATTCAAAAAAGGAATCAATGGTTGGAATATTCCTCAAATTTGAAAAATCCCTCCAAAAAGTCTTGTCCATCCAAAAAAGAATTAAAACCTCTTACATCTCCTTTTCTTGAGCCAAGTGATATTAACTCCACCTTTCATCTCATCCTTCAAGCTATCTTTTGAATTTCAAATTTCCCCCTCCTTGCACATTCTCCAAAATGTGCTCCATCTCTGTTCAATAGCATGTTGACAAGTGGTGCTTTATCATTGGATCATTTTTTAGTCCCACATCCTCCATATGTTTCAATCTTCAATCCTTATCTCTTATAAATAGAGGCCTTCTCTATTTGTTTGAGGATCCACAATAAATGTAAAATCATTATGCTCATTTGAGGAGGAGAATTGAAGGCAAAGTGATTATCTTCAACAAAGTTCATCCACTCTTCATCCATCTTAGCTAGGCTATGCAGGATTTTCCCAAAGAAAGCATCAATCTTCATCAAGATCACCATCAAGCTTGCAAGGGATTGGGAAATGGCCATTTTCCACATCAAAATGGCATCAATTCGCCCATGGGATTGAGAGTTGGATCATCTAAATATGATTTAATAGCTTCTTACATTGTCTTCTTCATTTATTTCTTATTTTTATGTTTCTAACGAATTGCATGGGGAATCTTAGTTCTAACTTTCATTTGGATCTAACAGTGTGTTTGTTTGCTATGTTTTTGTAGGTCTAGGATTTGGGTTCTACATTTTGGTGGTAGGAGGGACAATATCAAGTTCTTAACATGTATTTTCACAAAATTCTATGCTTTTTTCTATTTTTGGTGTCTATAGGAAACTGTGTCATTATTAGTTTAGCAATGCTACAAAATCCAAACTCTACCCCTTCAACCTTCCCACCCAAAAATTCAAAAATTTAAACTGTGACATTATTTTGATTCTTTTGGCACTGGGAATTTTAAACTTCAAACTACGTCGCTGAGAAAAATTGTGCCGCCATCGCACTCCCTATTTTGCTACAAAGCATCGCTCACAGACCTAGTGGAACTATAAAACACCATTGATTTCTTCAAACAGTGCCACATATGTGGGTTGTGTCACTGGGGTGGAGTAAAAATTCAAATTTTAGTTTTTTTTTACATGTGATTTTTTGGTTTTAACCATTTGGAGTTGCTAACTTTTTTTCTGTCTCTGTTTTCTTGAATTAACCAGTTTTGTAGGTGGGAGCAAGGAAGGAGTAAGAAAGGAAGTTTGAAGTATAATGTTATTTTTCCATTGTATCAAGTGTCTTTAGAAACTTTTGGAAGTGATTTGAAATTCAAGGATTTTACCTCTTCAAGCTTTTAGGACTCACCAATTTTCAATTTGGGTTTAAAAAAAACAAGGAAAAAGGTTTAAAAGAACTTTAGACAAACTTACTAGATTTGGTTTAAGGTTAACAATTGAACAAACAACTGTCATCTTTTATTTTGGTGCTTTAAAACGAATGAAATCATTGCTTTGAGGATTTAAAATGAACATGTGCATCTTTGTCTTGTAATCACTTACCCAAAATAATACCATAAAAAAGAGGTATGTGCTTCTCTCGTGCCTCATAGCTATCTTGAGAATCAAAAGGCTTTTGGTGATATTAAGTTGTGTAAGTGATTTCCCACACACTTCAATTTGGATCCTAAAATTGAACAAGTCTTGCAAGTGGGAGTGGATCATATCACATGTTTTCTCTCTTTGTTTCTAAACAAAGATTGATTGAACTATGGATGTGTTTTCTTACTTTTGTGTTATCTTAGAGGGCCTGCCTTGTGGGAAAAAGTAATTACCCAAGGGGATGACCCTACCGGGAACATGTTAAATCCAAGCGACTTCCAACAGTATATAAGTGTGGGTACTTGAGGAAAGGAAAGTATCACAAGGATTGTTCCAACGAGAAGGGGAACAATGGTCTCTCGCCTCATGGATGATCCCCCATGAACATAATGGCCCTACTAGAACCCTTTTTTTAGAAAGGCCAAAATCCTTGATCTATTTGTTGGTGCAAGAATGGTCATTGTAAAGCCACCCTACATTTTTACGTCTTTTAGTAGAGATGAGAAGTATTCCATGGGAGATTCATGGGTATTGATGCTTGGTTGACCTAATAAGTGAGTGCACTATAAGCCAGAGCATCTGTGGTCAAGCATCTAATCATCTGCTAAGAGTAGGTGTAGCTAGATCTATCCAAGTGGGAATTCAACAAATATTTTCTCATTCTATTCTAGGGTTGTGCATCATTTTGGAATGAAAACACTTTGCTTGGATCTTAAATATTGAAAAAAAAAATTAACATGAACATCAAATTTCAAACCCTTTAGGAGGAGCAAATAACTTTGACAAAATCCAAGTGATATTGCTTTCCCTAGGGATCCTATCCTTAGAGGCTTCTAATTATTTGGATTTATATTTCAATTTTCTTTTCCTAAAGTCAACATTAGGGAAATATTACCTTGATTTTCTTGACTTCAACATAATGGACTTTGTGGGATGAAAAGAAATTGAGAAATAGACATTCAATTTGAAAGCTAATCAAGAGAGTGTTTGTGGTAAAAAGAATCCATTAAACAAAGATAAAATCCAAATTGAACCCAACACGTGTGCTTGGTATCTTTTGTTCATATGGTTTTCCACGCAAACATTGGTCTTTTGGTTTGAACTACTTTTTGGGAAAATCATTTTCTTCGATATATGGGTCTTGTAAACAAAGTCCCTCTTAGATTCATTTAGGATCAAATCAAACACTTCATCCATCCCAAACATCAATCAAAATTCATCTCACCAACAACTCATAGAAATCTTGGAAAAATCATTCATACTAGACTTTTGGTAAAATCCTTCAAGTCAACATAAAAAATCACCTTGTTTGGCTAAGTGTGTGTGTATGAATCCTTCTTCATACACTTAGTTAAATTATCATATTTTTGACAAGTTTATTCCAAGAAAACATCTAACCTTTTGGAGTTTATGAGTTCATGATCAAATCCAAATCCAAAAATCCAAATCAAAATCAAATCCAAATAAAGTCAAAATCAAAATTCAAATCAAATCCAAAATTAAAAATCCAAAAGTTCTAAATTCTAGTATCCCTCCAAGGTTCCTAGAAGTTCAACACCCATATCATTCACCACTTTCATCGTATATCTCATCATTGGTCCTAAACACCTCAGAGGTCACTTTTGCAACAAGGTCAAAACACAAGAAGAACATGGAATATAAACTTGATCCATACATTATGAGTAATCCAAATCAACCAAACTATTAAGGCCTTACAATGCTAATTTATTATCGAAACTCACATTTATACAATCCATACATGGAATCATTATCTCCTACAAACCTCAATGGTACAACAAATGTGAGTATGCCAGTCAAAATTTTGGAACACCTTTCTTGATGGTAGATTTAAATCCAAGAAAAACCTATAAATCTATCAACCAAACACCCAATGCACAATTCTTCCACAAAAAAAAATCATTCAACCAAATCCATACATGCCAAATGTGAATATACCAAGTACACATTTTCCAAACATGAACATTCCAAATTCACACTTGGTAAACTTTTGGATAAATATGTTTATGAATCATACAAATGTTGTTCAAAGTCCAAACAATATGTTAATGACTCCATGTATTGATCCAAGTCAAGGTAACACCATGCAAAATCAAAGTTACCTAAATCAAGGCAATGCGATTCTCAACCAGAACAATGTTCAATTTCAACCTATCTTGCCAAATCTAAGCATCATCCCAAATCAGAACATTGTCCAAAATCAATAACCACAAGGTCAATTTAAAATCTCACAAGGAAACAAATTGAAAATACACACCACTTGGGAAACCAATTGAATTGGTCATGCAACAGTTGTTACAAGAAAATATCCTCAAAATTACCACCTATGAAAATTATCAAGAGCCCTTAGTGAAACCACCATGGTACAATGAAAACCACCTTTGTGATTTATCACAAAATAAAGGGACACATAACATCAAATTGTGTTTGACTAAAAAATCTCATCCAAGACTTGATTGATAAAAAAAAAACTATTGGGGAAAATAATCATGATTTGACCACTAGCAATAGCATTGAAAATCTCTCCACCACAATTGTTGAAAAAAATTATCAAGATATATCCATCAATGAGCACCTTGCAGATGTTTCTACCCCATCCAATGATCAAATCAACATGAATCAAGAGTCACTTTTTGGTCATGATCAAAACCCCTCAACAATATTCGACAATGATCTATTTCGAGGAGTGTTAGAATTATTTGATCCTATTTAAATAATCCATGACTCATCTACCAATGATCATGTTGGAAATATCTCTACCTCATTCAATGAGTTTGAGGACATATCTCAAGAAATTATTCCAAAGCATGATCAACATCTTTCACCAAAGTCTAGCAATGGTCCTTCCCAAGGCATATTGACATCCTTTGACCTCATGGTTACAGATACTGAAGGAATCCTCAAATCAACATTTTATCCAAGTCCACTCAAAGATCAAGAGCATATTGATCCACTTCCCATGCCTAATGAAGATATCCAAGAACCCTTTATAAGCAATCCATCCTTCAAAATTGACACATGTCAAGAACTTGATCCAAAGCATGTCAAAAGAAATTCCCAAATCATTCAAGATCAATAATTTGTATTTTCAAGCTACTATAATGATCTAATGGATACTCCCCTATCTATACAATATGATCGTATCCACATAGTACATACTTCTCTATCTACCTATAAGATGCTTTCTATGGATTGACACATAGATGATCTTTATTCAGAATGAGATTCCTTTACTCCTAATATTATTACACAAAAAGAGTAGGTTATTAATTCCTATAGTTAAACTGGGTTGTCAACACCAGGATTAGATATATCCCAAATTCAAACTGAGGACATTATGTATGAAGATATCTAGCATTATCTACTCAAGGAAATAGGTTAGACAGAACAAGATATTCCTGAGTCAATAGAGCGACAAATTGAAATATCATCTACACTAATCATTTGTTAGAGAATGCTTAGTGAACAAGGCATCTCAAAACAAGAAAAATCAAAGAACAAGGGTGCTACTACCATGAAAATAGGGGCAACTTCATGTCAATCAAAGGTCAACATAGGGAGTACGAGGAATCCTCATGATGAAACTGATGCCAATACAACAACCAACCGCCTCATGAATCTTCATCCACCCATCACCCCATCCATGAATTGGGACCAACATCGAAAGAAGGATGTGAATCAAAGCAAGAATAACATCATCAAAGAAAAAGAAGCTGAGAAGCATAATGGAAAAATCAAATATACATGGATACCAAAGAATACAAAGAAATATTATCCTTATCAAACTCCATTAGTCAAAGAAACTATGTCAAAAAATAAAAAATGGAAAATTATCCATCAAAGATGTCCCCAAAGGAAAAAGCAGGCTTCTCAAGCAGTGTACAAAGTATATCAAGCAGTTGGTCCTAATTCCATGTACACTTTTGTATCCACCCATCATTGCTCATCTTCCCAAGTTTGGAGAGTCAAAGGTTCCAAACTATCAACCAATCCATCTTTTATTTCTAAACACACTCCATCCATGCCTCCACGTATGATATCCAATTCTCATATTGACCATGTATTGGCAGCCACCCTTCATCATAAGGATTTAGAAGGAACTCTATCACGATGTGCACACAAAGACAAAGTTAACTCTGGTATTAGCAAAGTAGATCAAGAATATCAAAAGTTGTATTCAAGTGCACATATCTTGGAAAAAAATCTTCTTCAAGTAGGATATCGATGGCACATAATACCTAAATAATGTACATTTAAACCACTAGGTGGTTCAACATGAGCTTAAAATATTTCAAAAAAGAAAATAACCCTCCAAAAAAAATCAAAAAATTTCCTAAAAAAATTGTACCATGATGAAAACCAGGAAAACAGACCTCATGTGTAGACTCAAACATCTATGTGCGCTAGTTCAGGTGGAAGCATCTCATCCCATCCATTATAAATCTAGCTTTCCATCCATCTCATCCATAATAAATCCATTCATCCATAAACCATTGATCCATTGCATTTTCATCCATCTACATCCATCTTCCAAATTATCTTGATCTTGACAAAGTTTGGTGCACACTTTACTCTTGCTTATAGTAAACATCTTGACATAAGTCATTTTCATTTATATTATCCTAACCTAACATTAGCTAAGCCATGAAAGACTATCCAAATGGGAATTCTTTATCCAAATACCTTATCTTATCACAAGATAATCCATATCCCTCCATTTACACACCTATCCAAGCATCCACCCATGACATTCCAAACATTGCTAAACACTAAGGGTAGATATGTACATCTTACTTTAGGAATAAATCTTGATCTATATCCTCCAACTTATGTGGTGATTTGAACATTGGCAAACATAAAATCAAATTGGTCAAACATTTGTGAGCCAAAAATCTAAATCACTAGCCCATGGCATATTTTGACAAGAAGATGTTTCTTATCAAGAATTATCTTTAATCGAACATTGATCCAAACAATCAATATCAGTTGCATTCAATTTACACTTCAACGTCACATCAAATCATTCAAACATATTTTGTTTAAAAAATGAGCTTCAAAATCCTGATCAATCAAATCCAATCAATCCATCATCTCAAGATATCCTTCCCAATCCTTGTGTTGCTTAACATTATCCTTGCATTGTTGTGTATCCTCAACAATGTTATAATCATCAATCTATCATCATCTTGGGATATCCTTCCCAATCCTTGTGTTGCTTAACACTATCCTTGAATTGATGTGTGTCCTCAACAATGTTATCATCATCAATCTGTTATCATCTTGGGATATCCATCCTAATCCTTGTGTTGCTTAACACTATCCTTGCATTGTTGTGTATCCTCAAACAATGTTATCATCATTGATCCAATCAATCATCCTTAGCCTGGTTTTCAACAAAATCCAAAAATAGAGCACTGATATCATCATGCATATCCATATCCAAATTATCAAAATCATGCGAAAATCCAAAAACATTCAAAACATGTCAAAAAAATCCAAAAAATAGGTCAAAAAGTCAGAAAAATGTCAAAAACATTGTATCCAAACTATGTTGTCTCAGAGCTTAAACGTAGGCAAGGCTAATATTTGATTATCCCCAAAGACACAAAAACACAAAAAACATTCAAAAAACACCAAAATCCAAAAAATATTCATAAAATATTAGAAAATCCAAAAATATCCTCAAAACATTTCAAACCACCAAAAACATCCAAATATTTGAAAAAATCCATCTATCCTATTTCACTTTCACCCATAATAATATTATCCATAATAAATCAATCATCACCTTCATCCTTTGGAAAACTAAATAGAAACAACCACAATAATCAATAAAAACAAAATTTCAAATGCAAAATCAAACTCTTGATCATTCGCAAATATGTCAGTCAACCTTATATCAATAGTCTTTCAAACAACCTATCAACTTGCCACCATCCACTAACATGTCCGAGAAGGCATCCTTCCTACAATGGGCATTATCTTTGACAATCACTTTGGATTCTTATCCTAATCAAAACATATCCCTTTGGCTAGCGGTATGAAGAACATTGAATTGTTTGTGTACTTTATATTTTTCTTTTGACTTATATTATTTTCTCTCATTCTGATGACCTCTTGATAATTTCCAAAAAAAAGAATTTAGAAAGAAAGTAATCTGGAAACGGTCATTATCTTTTGTCTACTATGCTTGTTGGATGTTTTTTTAATATAACTTGGTGAATAATTGCTTTGTTAGGTGCATCCTAGCAAAGTTTTTGTATGTCAGGTGTGAACAAGAATACTCCTATCTATTTGTTGAGTCAAAGTCCATGGCAATAGGTACAAGGCCATCCTAGTTATTTATACCTTGATGCATCATACCTATGTGTGTTATCAAACATAAGGGAAATAGCCCTTTTAAAATCCCAATTCCTGATAATCTTTGCATCATCATCATCATCATCATCATCATCATCATCATCATCATCATCATCATCATCATCATCATCATCGTCGTCGTCGTCGTCGTTGTCGCATCGTCCTCATCCTCTCTAATAAAGTATAAAGCTTGTTGGATCCTCTTGTCATCATCTTTTTATTCTTATTCTTCTATCTTTACTAACATTTCTATCCAAGTATCAAGTGTGGGTAATATGTCAAAATAGATAGGAGGCTACCCATGGTTAAAGACTATATACATCATCACATTTGTCTACATCAAACATTCGAGCTAAACTAATCTTGAACCTCTTTGTCGTGAGATCGACCCTCAAATTGAACTTTTCACTAGATCTTTTGAGGGGGTAGTGTACCAGTATACTTTTTCAGCTAGGGCAGCAGTGGGGCATCTAAAAAAATATAAAAAAATTGAATTTTGATCTCAGAAAACTTATTCTTTGAACCAACATAGCAGCTGCATTGCTTCAAAGAGGGGAAAAATGTAAACACATAAAATTTACCAATTGATCCTATACGGGTATGTGTAGGATCATGATGGGCCAAAAAGTGGTGATATGATGGCTATGTGTATGGTATGTGGCTAACGACTTTTTTTTACCCAAAATTGATGAAACGAAAAAAGGTTTTTAAAGGAGATTCTCAGCTTTCTTCCAATATAAATTATGTTGTACTTTGAATTTAATAAATAATTATTATTCATTTTCTATTTGAATTATGACTAAAGTCTAATTGATAGGTTGATTGAAAAAAATCTATAGCTTTCAAATAGTATCACATTTTTTGAATCCAAAACATGCATCACATTCTATGCTTCACATATAAGGATTTAAAAGAAAGAATTTCATGATGTTTTGATTCAAGTTAAGGCGGTCAAACATATTAGTTTTTATATTTTTAAAGGTTGTAATAAAAAATCATAATTAATTATTTACTTAACAAAATACAAAAAATATGCATCAATTTCAGGACATGACTCTCTACTTATATAAAATCTTATAAAAATATTATCATTTTATTATGCTTAGACAGACACCCATTTCTTTATTTTTTCCATGAAATTTAAGTACCATCGGCATTGAAATTCTTTAAATTTTCACCAACAGATTTTTTAAAATAAGCCTAGTAGTTTAGAAGCTCCATTTAATTTGCTACAAATTGTATTGTTACATATTTTTGAAATAATATAGATAACTTATTCAAATTTTTACGTCAAGTTGCCTAACTCTGATTTTTTTTAACTTTTTGCCACTTAAGGACCTATTTTTCCATGATGATCCAAATCATTTTCCTCTCATTTTGATTGAAATTAATCGAAAAATCTAATTCAAAAATGTCAAATTGGATAATCTCCTTTAAATAAATCAAATCTTGATTAATCTTAGTCTTAATCTTAATTTTGTAACTTGATCATGAAAATCAATTTAATTGATTTATTAAATCTCTATTTTCATTCAAAAAAGGCATCAATGGTTGGAATATTCCTCAAATTTGAAAAATCCCTCCAAAAGGTCTTGTGCATCCAACAAAGCATTAAAACCTCTTACATCTCCTTTTCTTGAGCCAAGTGATATTAACTCTACCTTTCATCCCATCCTTCAAGCTATCTTTTGAATTTAAAATTTCCCCCTCTTTGCACGTTCTCCAAAATGTCTTGCATCTCTCCTCAATAGGATGTTGAGAAGTGGTGCTTTATCATTGCATAATTTTTTAGTCCCACATCCTCCATATCTTTCAATATTCAATCCTTATGTCATATAAATAGAGGCCTTATCTATTTGTTTGAGGAGCCGCAATCAATGTAAAATAATTATGCTCATTTGAGGAGGAGAATTAGAGGCAAAGTCATTATCTTCAGTAAAGTTCATCCATTCTCCATCCATCTTAGATAGGTTATGCAAGATTTTCTCCAAGAAAGCATCAATATTCATCAAGATCATCATCAAGCTTGCAAGGGATTGGGAAAGGGCCATTTTCCACATCAAAATGACACCAATTACCCCATGGGATTGAGAGTTGGATCATATAAATAGGATTTAATAGCTTATTTCATTGTGTTCTTTGTTTATTTCTTATTTTGATGTTTCTAACAAATTTCATGGGGAATCTGAGTTCTAACTTGCATTTGGATCTAATAATGTATTTGTTTTCTATGTTTGTGCAGGTCTAGGATTGGGATTCTACAGAGGTAACCCTTCTTCATAACGTAGCTTCATTTGGAAACATATGATGTAGAATATGGATTTCCAAATAAGCTCTCATGTCTTCTTTATTGTTAGAATTTATCATTTTCTACTTTAAATAAATTGTTCAGAACATGGTGTTTAGAAATTTCTTTAAAGTGGGGGCATACATTGGCATTATTCTTTCCCATTTTACAAATCATGTTTCATTGTGTGGTCTTGTTACTTCATGCGATGGATCTTTCTCTTTGTGATGGAATTGGGTGTAATGTCCTTCAAGAGAGTAATTTCTCTTAGCATGTTATATTCCTCTTAGTGGAAATTCCAAGCGAAGTGCACTCTCTATGTTTTGAATCTTCTATTCTTCATTTGGTCCTCTCTTGGAGACAGGTATGTGCAAGATTATGATGGGCCAAAAAGTGGCGATATGATAGGTATGTGGCTGACAACTTTTCTTTTACCCAAAATTGATGAAATGAAAAGGATTTTTAAAGGATATTCTCATATTTTCACCAATATATATTATGCTTTACTTTGAATTTAATAAATAATTATTATTCATTTTCTATTTGAATTATGACTAAAGTCTTGATTGATAGGTTGATTAAAAAAAATCTATAGCTTTCAGACGGTATCACATTTTTTGAATCTGAAACATGTATCACATTCTATGCTTCACATACTATAGGATTAAAAAAATGAATTTCATGAAGTTTTGACTAAGTTAAGGTGGTTAGAAGTATGAGTTTTTTTTTTTAAGTAATAAAAATTTTATATTTAATTATTTACTTGGAAAAAAATTACAAAAAATATGCATCACATTGGGACATGAGTCCTCTAGTTATATATAAAATATAATAAAAGATTATCATTTTTATTGTGGTTAGGGTGGTTAGACAGACACCTACTTCTTATTTTTTCCTTGAAATTTAAGTACTACTACATTCAAATTTCAAAGTTTTCACCAAATAGATTTTTTTTTTTTAAATAAACCTAGTAGTTTATAAACTACATTCAATTTACTACAAATTATATTCTTACATATATTTTTGAAATAATATAGATAACTTATTCAAATTTTTAAGTCAAGTTTCCTGACTCTGATTTTTCTAAATTTTTTGCCACTTAAGGACTTGTTTTTTCCATGATGATCCTACACATACCCAAACATTAGGAATGATGTTTCCTAGGTTGAGACCTTACATAAAATAAGCAAAACCCCTTTGAATTTACCTTACACTATTTTGCATTTACAATAACTATTATATGGCTACCCTGCATAACACATTTTTCTTGCCTATGGAGTCATCATGTTTGTTCATGGGTGTTAGCATACGAAGTTTTTCTTTTTAGCATACGGAGTTTTTCTTGCATCATGAATACCATTGTTCATGTTGTGTGGAACCTTATCAAATTTATCAGGAGGTACATCTTTGGTATGTTAGTACGTATGGGATCTGACCATAGGCGTGACTTTCCAATAGCCACTCTCTTATCTATGTGAGCATATATCGGTCATGTACATATGTGTCTCACCTTTCTTGGGGCTCGCTTAGTGGATAGCAGATTCTACTAGCCCATGTGAGCGTGTGTTTTGTTTGCATAGTGGACATCATTTTCCACTTGTAAACATTTTTTGGAAAAAAAACTAAGGTTTGATCCACATCGATTTGGACAAACAATTGAGGCTTGATCTACCCTTTTCTTTCTTTCTTTCTATTCTTTATTTCATTGACAATGTATACTTGTACCTTGTTGTTGTTTCATATTGTTAAATAGGTTGTTTACTTAACTAATTTAATCATATTGATTAATTAATTAAGTTAGTTTTTACTTTATATTCACTTAAGCTAAACTTAGGCACTTTAATAATTAATTTATTAAATGGGTATGTGTAGGATCATGATGGCTCAAAAAGTGGTGATATGATGGGTATGTGTAGGGTACGTGGATGATGACATTTTTTTAACCCAAATTTGATCAAACAAAAAGGGTTTTTAAAGGAGATTCGCTTTCCACCAATATAAATTATGCTTTACTTTGAATTTAATAAATAATTATTATTCAATTTCTATTTTGAATTATGACTAAAGTCTTGATTGATAGGTTGATTGAAAAACATCAATAGCTTTCAAATGGTATCATATTTTTTGAATACAAAACACGTGCCACAATTTATGCTTTGTATACTATAGGATTAGAAAAAAAAATGAATTTCATGAAGTTTTGACCAAGTTAAGGTAGTCATACATAAAAGGTTTTATATTTTTTAAACGTTGTAATAAAAAATTCATAATTAATTATTTACTTGGAAAAAAATTACCAAAAAATATGCATCACATCGGGACATGAGTCCTCTACGTATATCTAAAATTTTCTAAAAAAATATTATCATTTTATTGTGGTTAGGGTGGTTAGATAGACACGGGTATGTGCAGGATCATGATGGGCCAAAAAGTGGCAATATGATGGGTATGTGGCTGATGACTATGTTTTACCCAAAATTGATGAAATGAAAAGGGTTTTTAAAGGACATTCTCAGATTTTTAGCAATATAAATTATGTTTTACTTTGAATTTAGTAATTAATTATTATTTATTTTCTATTCAAATTATGACTAAAGTCCTATTGATAGGCTAATTGAAAATATCTATAGCTTTCAAATCCAGATCACATTTTTGAATCCAAAACATGCTACATTCTATGCTTCACATACTATAGGATTAAAAGAAGAAAAATTTAATTTAACTAAGTTTTGACCAAGTTAGGTGGTCGACATACAATTTTTATATTTTTAAAAATATTAGAACATAAATAATTTAATTATCTACTTGAAAAAAATTATGAAATAATATGCATCACATTGGGGATGAGTCCTCTACTTATATCTAAAATATTTTAAAAAATATTATCATTTTATTGTGGCTAGGTGGTTAGGACGTAAACTCACTTCTTATTTTTTCCTTGAAATTCTAAGTACCACTACATTGAAATTTCAAATTTTCACCAAATAGATATATTTTTTTAAAAACCTAGTAGTTTAGAACCATTCAATTTGGACCTCGCAATTATATCCAAAAGGTTTGAAATAGTCAAGATTGACCTTTATTCCATCAATTTTGGTTATACAACACTCAATCTGTGAGGGTTTGATGTTTATGAGGGTTTCTAGATCTACATTGTACCTACAATTTTGGAGCATTTTGAGCGTCTACAAACCTCACCATCATGTTTTGAGTGCCCAAAAACCCCAAAATTGACTGTCAAATCATCAAAATCAGACATAGTGACATTGGGAGGAAAATTATTTTCATTTATGGATCATATAGCCTGGTACGACACACAATCCAAGAATTTTTTTAAAAATAGTGTACACATGTGCCTGCCATTAGTTAACTACTATCGGTTAACCACTAGCAGTCAATGCTAGTGGCTAGCTTAACCACCAAACCCTTTTTGGAGCAGTTTTGGTATTTTGGCCATAACTTTTGCATCCAAACTTGAATTTAAAAAAAAAAAAAAATCACTAGAAAGTTGGTTCTGAGACTGATCTAGCGGTGTAGGTGATTTTTCCTAATTTTGGATTTTTGCTACATTTATTTCTAGTCAAATTCAGATCTTTATTTCTATGCTTCTCTAGTGATAACTTTTGCATACTTAAACCATTTTTTTTTAAATGAAAATGTGTTGGAAAGGTCTTCTTGTGCTCTTTCTAAATGAGTATTTTTTCACCATAAAATTTACTAGGTACATTTTATTCAGTTTTATGTTTTTTCACATTCTTGTGAATTACTTGGACACCTTAGCTCCTGGAAACTTCTCATTTATATGGGATGGCTTCTTTTTGGCTGTTCTACATTATTTACAATATTGTGTCTTTTGTGAACATTATGTGCTTCCATTGTGAGCACTTTGATTTTGTAAACACGTTGAGATAAAGTGCCTATGTATTTCACCTATATTATGGGATCTTGCACATCACTTTGTGCCTTATTATACTCGTACTATGATATAAAGTGCCATAGGGGTTAATGTTTGCCTTTTTTTTCCTTCAAACTTTTCTCATGCATGTGTGCCTTGGTTTCTGCACCCTTTATATTTACTTGTACTTTCACGTTTGCACATTCAAATGTTCTTGGTTCTTTATCATGCACTACATTCAAGCATTTAGTTTCAGTGTACCTATCATAGCTCTCCCTTTTCAGCATTATGGGGGGGTTTCAACTATTGGTGCTAATGCTTCATTAGTTTCACGTTGGAGTGATCTATGTATACAATATTTGTTCCTATGTACTAGACGGATGCAACGGTCAGTTACCCATGCACTTTGGTGACATGGAGCACTTACCATATGGAAACTCTTGCATTCCTAGTTTTGGAGGTGACCTTCCATTTTTCACTTGATCAGTTCTTTAGACTATTGGTACTTGTGTCATTTGTATCTTTGATTTCTTGATTTTTTCCTTCGTTTTCCATCAGATGTGAGTAGTGTCATATAGGGTACTCATGTATATTCTTGTCTTCTTGATCTTGTTCATCATATATGTTTTAGTGGAGGTTCTACATTCAACATTTTAGTAGTTATTCTACAACAGTGTTTGCAGCTTCCTCATGCTTTAGTGGTGTTTTTTATATTCATCCTTTGTTCCTATCTTTTGGGACAATTTCACTCTTGTTGGAGGCTTCTTTAGTCCTTCACTCTTTTTTGGAGGCTTGTTTAGTGCTTCACTTGTTCCTATTCTTTTTCTAACATTCTTTTTTGGAGGCTTCTTAATCCTTCACATGTATTTCTCTCTTTTGGAGAGGAGTTTTCCCCATTAGGTTTTCTCCTTTTCTCCTGTTGTGAGAAATTTTTTACATTTGTACATGGGTACCTCATTAGGTCTAGTTGTTGGGACCCATCTTTGCTTTCATGCATTTTTTCCTTAGTTTTTTAGCTTCTCCCTAATTTCATCTTAAGGGGGATGTTGGAGTAATAAGGTTAAATACTTCATTAATTCAATCATATTGATTAATTAATTGAGTCACCTTTTTCTTTATTTTTCACTTAAGCTAAGCTTAGGCCCTTTAATAATTACTTTTTTTAAATCCTAGGGTTCACTTTAGGGTTTTGATCTCCTTTCTTAAGGATTGATCTCTTTGTAATTATTCAACTTCTTGTTTATGCAATTTTACTCTCTTTGTTTGTAGATCAATATCTTTGTGTTCAAATCTCTTCTACGTGACATGTTTTTCTTGCAAGTGATCATTGGGTTCTCTTATCTTGGCTTTTACAACTTCAACACATGCATTATACTTGGTTATGTAATATATTATAGAATGTAGCTCACTACTAGGTGGACTCATTGTCCAAAGGACTTACTCTCTATAGAAAAATGAAATGTCTCACTACTTGAATAGAAAGGTGTGTGACTTACTGCCAAAGATTGTACTGATTACAATGCATCTACAACATGCTAAAGATAGTTCCAATTAGGCTCAAAAAAATGAATTAACACATTTCATCCTTCACCATAATTACAGTTCACACACCTCTACACTAGATCGTGCACACACACGTACACACTTAATTATATCACAACTTGCATCACATATTTGCACAAGGAATTAATCTTCTATATGTAGTTTAGGAAAATTTAAGGTTAAAGGCATTAATCAATAGAAACTAAAATCCCAAAGACCTAAACCAACAATGAAGCAAAAATAGGCATAAAAGCACAAAATAACAAAGCAATATTACCAAAGTATTCATTCCATGATTGATTCACCTCCATTTTCCTTTTCCACTTTTCTTAATATGCTTTATTTCCCTCAGATTTGAGTATGTAATAATAGCCTAATGAAAATGATCAAAAAATATTGAAGATTGAATAGCTAGAGTGTACTTGCATCAAACACATGTAGGGTCAAAATGACAATGACATGCCTCTTTTATAGAAATCCAAATTGGGATGAAGGGCTAAGATTAAAGCCCAATAAGACATGACAATCAATAGCCAAGATTAAAATATGATAGGGTTAGGGATAAATTAGGCAAAAGATAAGACTTGGATAGTTGAGATTAAATTATAAAATAATTCAATCAAGGGTGGAAATTAGTGAGGAGATAAGAATGACACTAGGAAATAGAAAATCATAGAACAAGAGGTTATTGGACGAAACTAAATAATTCTAAAATTATTTAATTTGGGAGGCGATGCGAATAATTAAATAATTTCAAATAATTATTTAATTATCGAAGAAGAGGGAAAATTTATTTTTCAATTAAATAATAATTTAATTCAAAAGTGGGAGAAAAAAACAAATTAGTAAGCCATTAAATAAATAAAATTCATTTAATTTATGGAAGAAGAGGATAATGAATAATTAAATAATTGAAATAATTATTTATTTATAGTAGAAAGTGAAAAAAATTAAATAAATAGAAATTTATTTAATTAAGAAGAAAAAAAGTCATTAGTGATGTAATTAAATAAATAAAATTTATTTAATTAATCAAAGAGAGGAAATAAAAGAAAAGAGATGAATTAAACAAATAACTAAAATTATTTAATTATTAAGGAAGAAAGGGGATTGACAGAGAAAAATAGTGTTTGCAGGTGAAGTATAATTTTTATTGTCTATAGTATATATACCAAAACCAACAAAAACATGAATATAACAATCCCATTGTTCCACTCCAAAGAATTTTTAATGTTTTAACTACAAGTGAAATAATATGTGATGCCATCACATAGCAATAATTTTTTTCTTGTAATTCAAAGACTATATGCACATCTAAAATAAAACATATTCTGAACTTTCCATTTGCATTTATAATTGAATATTACAATCTTTCCAAAATAATGACATATATTAAATCTCAAGATAACATTTCTTTCATTAAAAATTCCATAAAAATGGATATAAGAAAAATACATAGCTCCTTGATCTTCATTAGAACTAGTAACAAATGGTCCAAGAAATACCTTGCAAATCTTAGTTGTCAACTAATGAGGAGAAGCATCACTGAAGCACTTTTCTGCCAACCACAGACTCAAATGCAATCCCTTGCACATCTGCCACATATGGAAAGATGGAACTACCCTTCAACGAAGAGATTGGTTGGTAAAACCCCATAACAAATAACCTGCTTGAGCTTAGCGTTGTGTCCTACAATCTATAACCTAATCATATAGTAGCTAAAACTATGCATATGAAAATATTGATCTAGAATTATTTATACTAGAACACAGTGCACTAATAGTGTAAATAGTGGCTACTTACACAACTTTGGCCAAAGTTTCATATAAAAGTGTCATCTATTCACCCACTACCCTAGCTCGATTTGTTTAATGACCATATATGTACTATGCATAGGAAATTCCCTCCATTGGGTAATCTTTAACCCTAGGAATAACCTACAACTATAACATTCCTACTAAGTAATTCAACTAACTCCTACTTATCAAGTAACCAAGTAACATAATGTTACATCATTGAATGACTCTAGAACCAAATCTATGATCCCAACTATAAAAATCCCCAATCAATGGTTTATCTAAACATTAAATGACTCCATTGAAAAGTACCAATAAATAACCTCATACTAATAGTACAACCTTCAACAAGAAATTACTTTAGTCAAAGTATAATATTATCAATAAATGACCTGAATCAAAAGAATAATCATATCAATAAATGATTCATTGAAAAGTATAGTCTCAACAATAAAATACTCTATTCAAGAGTGTATTCTCATCAATAAATGACTATCTAAAAAGTAGATTTTCATCAATAAAAAGACTTCACGTCAAGAGTGTAAAGCATCCAATCAAGTAATAGTTCCAACTTAATATGGTAATTTCACTTATGACTCCAATCAAATAGTAATTCATAAGGTTAAGTGATCAACTTAATCACAAAGGTAAATTTCAACCTTAGTTTACCCTAATCGCTAGATAATATCATCAATCAATGAATAGTCTAATCATGTAGGTTAACCACAACCAAGGTGCTCTGGTATCAATCAATAATAAAGTAAATATCCCAACCCACTAGATTATTCTTTACTTGGGTTTTTATTCAATAATCAAGTAAAGTAATGATCAAGTGATCATTCAAGAATAATCCAAATCTTATGGCTCAACTACAAGAATAACTCAATAATAAATAACTAAATGAGCTATATAAGGTCCTTCTTTTGTACTTGTAATACAACCACTCATTAATATGGAGTATATACAAACACCCATATAAAATCCTTAACAACACAATATTTCTTTTTCTTTCTTTTAACAAGCTATCTATTCTATATCAAATTAACCTTCTATTTTTCCATGTAAATCAAACAATCCATACAATCTTTCCCTAATAATGATAATATAAGAGAGTAGAATCCTCATGCCTATAAATGCAATCAATCCAACTGATTGGACTTGATTCCCTAGCTTAGTCCCTTCCAAGATCAACTTTCAACACTTCTCTATCTCTCCAACCCAACTTTCTCAATATTACCTCACACTAAACTCACAATTTTCCTCATAAAAGGCTCATAGCTCAAAACTAGAATAAGTCAAATAAAAAGCAACAAAACACAAGCGAAATGTGTGTCCAAATGAAGTAATCTCCATCCCTATATAAAAATAATATGAGACTTAGCTACCTACAATCAAGCTATGTTCAATGATACTACTCAGCATATTAAGATCGACTCATAAACTAATATGAATGGGTGGAAAAATTTAAATCAATACTCATCAAAATAGAGCAATGGGTCGATTAAAACAAAGACAACAAGAATGAGCTCTAGAAATGCAAGGTAAAAGATCAACAGGTTGACTCCTAATATGTTAGCTTTTTAATTGAATTTTTCTACATTTTACTTTGTCTTCCATCGTTGGACAAACCTTATAGTTTAGATTTCTATTTGTAATGCAGTTTTCATATTTGGGTGCCACCTAAAACCTTCTATTGTTCTTTTGGTGTTTTTTTTCATGAATAAGTCGGTGTTTAAATGCTCTGCAAATATCTCTTAATAACTCTTGACTGAGTCTTATATCCTTCCCATATATATTGTGTTCCATTTGCAAGTTTAATGATACATATTTAATGTCCCTAATGCTAATTTTATTTCATATTCCACTAAGTTGTATTCATATCACATTTGTAATGTATGAACTTAATCCTTTTCACCATGTATGGCTTATGACTTAGTTTAACCACTGCATTCACTGATAAAAATATTAGTTCATATTTTAATCTTGCAATGTTATAAAAGTTATAGAATTAGACCTTACTTTATGCACCATCTCTTAACTTATTCCTACGTTGGTTTTATGCATAAAGACTTAGTCTATCCATAATTTATAATTCTTTGACTATTATGGATATGTGTAGGATCATGATGGGCCAAAAAGTGGCAATATGATGGGTATGTGGCTGATGAGATTTTTTTTACCCAAAATTGATGAAACAAAAAGGGTTTTAAAAGGAGATTCCCAACTTTCCACCAATATAAATTATGCTTTACTTTGAATTTAATAAATAATTATTATTTATTTTCTATTTGAATTATGAATAAAGTCTTGATTGATAGGCTGATTGGAAAACATCTATAGCTTTAAAATGTTATTACATTTTTTGAATCCGAAACATGATTCACATACTATAGGATTAAAAAAAGAAAAAATGCATTTCATGAAGTTTTGACAAAGTTAAGGTGGTCATACATACAAGTTCTTATATTTTTTTAAAGTTGTAATAAAAAATTCATAATTAATTATTTACTTGGAAAAAAATTACAAAAAAATATGCACACATCGAGAAATGAGTCCTCTAATTATATCTAAAATATTATAAAAGAATATTATAATTTTATTGTAGTTAGATGGTCAAACATACACCTGCTTCTTATTTTTCCCTGAAATTTAAGTACTACTGCATTGAAATTTCAAATTTTCACCAAATAGATTTATTTTATTTTTAAATAAACCTAGTAGTTTAGAAACTACATTCAATTTTCTATAGATTCTATTCTTACATATTTTTGAAATAATATAGATAACTTATTCAAATTTTTATGTCAAGTTGCCTAACTCTAATTTTTCTAAATCTTTTGCCACTTAAGGGCCAAAAATCAAATGGCATGACCTTTAGTGCCAAAACAAAAGGGAAATTTGAACTTTCTAGAATAATCTAGGGAAGTTATTGGGTAAAATAAAAGAGTTAAGTGGGGATTGTAGAAGGTGGCTCTAATAGTGTAGATTGTGCCTCTGAATAATTTTTTTTTTTTTAGAGTTGATTTTGTTGTAAAGAATCAAGCCCATGAGGCTATAGCATGTAAGTTTTGAATATGTAATTTCATTTCCTAAAAAGAATTGAAGGTGGGTTATTTTTTTGTCCTACATATTTTGTGTTGGTATTTATTGTTGTGATTTGTGTGGTCTCAGGCATCTTGGCCCTCATCAAGTGGTATCAACGCAGGAGTTCCTAAGCTTGGAATAGAGCATCGAATGTGAGGAAATTACAATAGGACATGTGAGTGTGATTTGAGTTCAAGATTCCTCCAAGACTTGCCCAACACGATAGAGGTAGAGGCCAAGGTGGTGGAGGGAGAGATCCACCTAGAGATGAAATCAGAGCCCTTAGAAGGAAATTAGAAACCTTGTAGCAAGAGCTTCAAAGAAGAGACGTGCAATGAGAAAGAGATTACAATGAATATGAAATGGAAGAGGGAGAGCAAGATCCAATGGATCTTGGAGAAATAATATTGATGCAAGTGATCTCAGGCATTGGGATGAGACCTAAAATGGAGGTTTCAAATTTTAGTGGAAGTCTGAATCCTAAAGAATTGATTGATTGGATCAATGACAAAGAGGAATTTTTCAATTTTGAGGATATTGAAGATCCTCACAGAGTGAGGTTTGCAAAGACAAAAATTAAAGGTCATGCTATTGTATGGTGGAAATAGGTCTAGTTAGAAAGAGGAAGACTTCCAAATGGGACAGAATGGTATCAAAATTGAAGAAAAAATTTATTCCAGTCAATTATGAATTGGAGCTACTAAAGAAGATGAAAAACTTGAGGAAAAGAAAAAGGATAGTGAAAGAATACACAAAGAAATTTCATAAGGTCTTGATTCATAGAGGACATTTTGAGGCAAACAAAGAGAATTTTTCTTGTTATATTAATGGGTTGAAGCCAAGCATATATGAAGAATTGGCATTGGTAAGAATGGCCACCATTGAGGATGCTTATAATTTTTCTCTAAAGGTTGAAGAATGGTTGAACAAGAGGTTTGAGAAAAAAAAATGAGGTGGATGCCATGGAAGAAAGACCAGTGGATGGTCATATGGATGTCAAAATGAAGATCAAAATAAGGGTGAAGACTCTAGTAGCATCTAGAACCAGAAAACAGATAACACCTATCATCCTCATGATTAGAATAATGGAGACCAAAGAGGAAGGGGAATATCTATATGAGGATCAGAAAGAAGAGGCTTGTGTGGAACCTGTTTCTAATGTGGAGAAGAAGGACATAGAGCCTATGAGTGTCCTCAACATCAATAAAGAACAAATAGAAGACCCGAGGATAATGCACAAGTTGCACATGTAGATGAATATGTTGAGTCTTCACATTATAAGGATGTAGAAGGAGGAGATGTTCTTGTTACTAGAAGAGCCTTTTTCAATGAGGAGAAGGAACCAACTCAAAAGAAGAATTTTTTCTCGCACAAGATGCAAGTGTGAAGGTAAATTTTCCAATGTTATTATTGATGGAGGTAGTACTGATAACCTTGTTTTAGAAGAAATGGTTATTAAATTGTGGTTGGAAAGAAGAACGAATCTGAACCCATACCAAATTGCTTGGTTGCAAAAGGACCATAAATCCTTGGTAAATGAACAATTTCTGATAAAGTTCGAGATTGGAAATTACCATGATTAGGCATTATGTGATATTACATGCCTATGGATGTTTGTCATATGTTGTTAGGAAGAACATGGTAGTTTAATTGAAAAGTAGTACATGATGGACATGCCAACACCTATTCTCGAAAAAAGGATGGGGTTTGTCATAAGTTGAGGCCCTTGAAAGAGGTAGATGAAAAGGTATGTAGTAATGCAAGAATTTTTTTGGTTGATGGAAGAAAGTTCCTAGAAGGTATGAGGCATGTGCATAGGTGTTTTGCATTGATCTCTAGAGTTGATAAAGAAGATACTACTACGGTACTTATAGAGGTTTCAGATTTGTTGAATGAGTCTTAAGCTATTATTTATAATAATATACATAATTTTTTCCTCCAATAAGAAAGATTAGTCATCAGATGGACTTGATTCCTGGAGCTAGTTTTCCAAATAATGTAGCTCATCATATGACTCTAGTAGAGAGTGAAGAGTTGAATAGACAAGTGCAAGAGTTGTTATGAAAGGGATTTGATAAGAGATATTTTGAGTCCATGTACAGTACCTACAGTACTAGCACTAAAAAGGATGGGGAATGGCATATGTATAGATTCTAGAGCCATCAACAAGATCACCATCAAGTATAAATTTCCCTTATCGAGAATGGATGACATTATGAATTGTTTGAGTGGAGATGAGTACTTCATGAAGATATATGTGAAGAGCAGATATCATCATATTTGAATTAGAGGAGATGAATGGAAGAAAACCTTTAAAACCAAGGAGGGCTTGTATGAGTGGTTAGTCATGCCTTTTGGGCTAACCAATGCACCAAAGACATTTATGTAGCTAATGAATGATGTATTGAAATAATTTTTAGGAAATTTTGTTATTGTTTATTTTTATGATATTTTTATTTTTAATAAGACATTGGAGGAGCACTTGATGCATATTTGAAGAGTTTTTGAGAAGCTAAGGGAGGATAAGTTGTTGATTAATTTAAAGAAATGTAGTTTTGTGAAGAGAGAGTTGGTGTATCTGGGATTTTTTGTCTCAACATAGGGTCTTAAAATGGATCTAGAGAAGGTGAGAGCTATCATTGAATGGCCTACTCTGAGGAATTTTATAGAGGTAAGATCATTTCATGGTCTAGCAAGTTTTTAAAGAAATTTTATTAAGAATTTTAGTAGTATTTTTGCACCTCTAACTAAAGCGATGAGAGGGTTTAGGAAAGAGTTTAAGTGGACTATAGGGGCAGAAAAGTGTTTTGATATGTTGAAGAATAAAGTTATAGAGAAACCTATTTTTTCACTTCCGAATTTCAATAAGGTCTCTCAAGTAGATTGTAATGCTAGTGGCACTACCATAGGAGTTGTTTTGAGTCAAGAAGGTAAGCATGTTTCCTATTTTAGTTAGAAGATAAATGATACTAAGATGAAATATTCTATCTATGATCAAGAGTTTTATGCTATAGTTCAGGCTTTGAAAAAATGGAGACACTATTTGTTTCCAAAATATCTTTTTTTATATACTGATCACTGGGATTTGCAGTATCTCAATAGTCAAGGAAAGTTAAATCAAAGGCACTTAAAATGGGTTGAGTTTTTGCAGAGTTATACCTTTTTTTTGAAGCACATGAGTGGAAGGTCAAACAAAGTTGTAGATGCCTTGAGTAGAAGGAATTTTTTTTTATAGAAATGAATATAGAGGTTGTGCTAAATGAACTCAAGAGTTTGTATCCTAAAGATCCAAACTTTGTAGAAGATTGGAAGGCTTGTTTAGAATGTATTGCATTGGATAGGATGAGATGGTTGCATTTCTTAATCCAAGATGAGATGTTGTTTAGAGGAATTCAATTGTGCATTCTAAGGAGTTATATGAGAAATAATCTAATCAAGGATAAGTATATTGGAGGATTGGATGGACATTTTGGTCAAGATAAGACCATTTCTCTTGTTAGTGAGAATTATTATTGGCCACAGTTACAACAAGATGTGAAGAAGTTTATACAAAGTTTCTGAGTATGTCAGATGGTGAAAGGAATAATTTAGAATAATAGATTGTATCAGCCATTACCTGTACTTGAGAGGCCAAGGGATGATATTAGCATGGATTTTGATCTTGGCTTGCAAAGGACATGAAAATGGTATGATTCCATATTTGTGGTGGTGGATAAATTTGCAAAGATGACTCATTTTATTCCATGTCATAAGACCAATGATGTTGTTCATATTCCATAACTATTTTTCAAAGAGGTGGTGAGACTACATGGTCTACCAAAAAGTATAGTTTTAGATAGAGATACCAAATTTGTTGGTTATTTTTGGAGGACATTATGGAAGAAGTTAAAGAAATATTTGAAGTTTAGTTCTACACACCATCCATAGACTGATGGAAAAATAGAGGTGGTGAATAGGAGTTTGGGTAACCTACTAAGATGTTTAGTATGAGATAATCTGAAGGGATGGGATTTGATTATACCATATGAAGAATTTTCTTATAATAATTATTTCAATAGGGGAACTGGTATCACCATTCTAGATTGTGTATGGGAGTAGTCCAAGAACTAATTTTGAATGTAGAAAGATAGATAATGGGGAGAAGAGTAGTGTCAAGGATGAAAATTTTGTTGAGCACCTCAATAATTTGCATGAAGAGGTGAGGAAACATATCAATAAGATCAACTCACAATATAAGGCTAAGGAAGATCAAAAAAAGAGGTATAAGGAGTTCCAAGTCAGAGATGAATTCATGGTTCATTTATGAAAGGAAAGGTTTCCATTTGGTACATACAAGTTAAATATGAAGAAGTTTGGACCATGCAAGATCCTGAAGAAGCATGATTTAGAAAATCCTTATGAGTTTAAGTTTCCTAGTGGAATACACATTTCTTCTATGTTCAACATTACTAATTTGAAAAAGTATCATGAAGTTGATATATAGGAGGGAATGATAAAATAAAAATGGAAAATTCCAACACGTACATCAGAGAAGGAAGAGATAGAAGAAATATTGGATAGTTGTGTGGGTAGAAGCACAAGAAACAAAAAATATGCAGAGTACTTGGTGAAATGGAGAGGAAGGCCTATTGAAGATTAATCATGGTTGTTTGAGGCTAAGGTTAACCATTTTGGTTTCCCTCTAACTCCTAAGAAGGGATAGGGTCACTTTTCAAATTACCCTAGGTGTTTGATGTAGGAGCATCCAGTAGTGTAGGGAAATCTTGCATCACCCAAAAAATTGTTTTCTATATTTTCTTTAGTTATTCTAGTTCCATGATAACACTTAAGGGGTGTAAGACAACCAAGAATTAAAAATAGTGAAAAATAGGCACTTACTATTTCTACTAAGTCAACCTAAACATACTCATATGGACTTTAAAATTAACCCTAAGGAGCATAACTAAAAAACATTTTCGGTCACAAAAGAATCATGTCAATAGCCTGCATGTTTTGGGAGATATGCATACACACTGAGCAGAGCGATTGGAATTATAATATATGGCATAAATTTCCACTTCTCTTGGATTTGATGGGCATCCATAATTGAAATCTTGAGGACTCAAAAGGTACTAGAAAACATTATAGAGACGTTGACTGAAATATTATCAATATGGTTTGTAGTGTCTTTAGTTGCACACTTCCATCACTCACATCAGCTTGCTATTCCATGGCTTTGTCATATCAACAATGACATATTTTAAAAACTCTAAAATACTTGACATGGAGAGGTAGGGTTGTCAGGCCTTTTTAAAACTTTTGAACCATAGATTCGGTAGTTTGGGAGTTCTAAAAAATCCCAACTCAATGACTTCTTAAGAGCCTTTCACTTCATAAATTTCTAAAATTAATGTGACCCTTGACAACAAAGGGGCAACTTATTAAAATTTGAATTTTATAAATCTCTCTTCCTTTGAAACATTAGACTCTAACTGCCTTTAATAAAATCACTAGACTTTATATAATATTCACTTTTCCTAATTCTTCGATGGAGGGATATATGAACTTTATGATTAATAAATTTTCCAACCAAATGGGGAACAATTTGTGCCTTGGAAGAAGTATTTTAATAACTTTGTGAAAAATCAAGACTCGAGGCTTTGAAATTGTGGTTTTGGCATTTTTATGGGGAAAATTATTGATCAAAATTGGGAGATAACAACCTTAAGGGGGACTAAGACGTCCTAGGTGGCATGTTAGTCCTAAGATATGAAACTCAGGGCATAGACTCCAAAAGGGGGCCCATTTAAGGAACACTTGAATTTAGGGCCCCAATAGCTTTGGATGACAAAGATGTCATAGGTGGCTTCTTAGTCCCAAACCAAAAATTAGGGAAACACAACCAAAATCATTAAATTATCATTTACCCTTTGAGGTTTGTTGGGATTAGACATAAAAATGATATAATTCATTAGGCTTGTGGAAGCAAAATAGGACCAATTAAGACATAAATAAGGATAAATAAAGCAAGAAGGGCCTAAACACATGTGAAAATGCAAGGGTATGAATTTTCCTACACTATAAGAGTGATGGAGGGAGAGATTGGTAAAGAGAGAGAGAAGTGAAATAAAGATAAATAAATGTAGAAGTTGAAAAACCAACTTCACAGTCACCAAGAATCACCTGCAAGCAATCACCTATCACATGCAACAAATATTCAGAGAAAAAAAGAAAAATGTTCTATAAACCATCAAAGCCAATATGTGCAACCAAAAACTAGAAAAATGATTATATGAAAGTAATCGTTTTACAAATAATACAAATTCCTTGAAAAAGGAAATCATGCACAACCCTAATCTTATCTTGAGCAAAAAGATAGCTCAACAAGATAAGGATAAGAATTAACCTAGGAAATAAAATATGCCTATGTAAACTTATGCTAAAGTGTAATTAAATAATTAATTACACCAACACCCCCCCATAAGTGCAACTTAGGGAGAAGAAAATTATTATGAAAAGATGAGTCCCGGCAATAAAGCCTGATCAAGTACCCATTTACAAATGCAATGTAAACTAAATCAAATAGGGTAAAGGAGAAAACCACATGGGAAAAAAACTCCTCCCCAGAATATAATGCAATAAACTAAGTGATGAAAGATGGAGGACTCCATAAGACCCCCCAAGGACACCATCCATCACAAAGATACATGAAAGAACCCTCCAAGAAGAGAGGAAGAAAGAGGCCACATAGCCCCCCCAGAATGAAGTAGCTCCAATAAGACTGAAGAAACCACATCTCCTAAAAGAAGTGAGAGGGAAGAGCTAAATGAATGCAATCTCTTAAGGTGAAGTACGTGTAGCCCAAGATTTCTCCACAAAAGTAGGTGTGATCTCAACCAATGAAGAAGTCAAAGTAGGTGAAGACTCAAGAGTAGCCTCCAGAGATGGAAGATCAACAAGATCCTACTACACTGAAATAGAGGAAGCCACATCAGTAGCCACAAAAATAGCAACAAAAGGTGGAGGATATGAAATGGAAGGCTCGAGAATAGGATTCAAAGTGAGAACTCCAATGTTCAAGAAGCCAAATCTCTCCTCTAAATGATGATGCACACTACAAGTGTGAGGAACAACTGTAGGAATGAAATCACCATTAGTAGAAAAATTGGTGAAGGAATACAACCGAGATGAGTGATCTACTATCCCAGTAGTAATAACTTCTCTACTCTCCAAGTCTCTAATGATAACCGAATCAGGTGTGAACTCCACAAATCTCCCATTTCCTCCATGTGTGATCTGATAAATGGAAAGGAGGTTTTTTGTCAAGTGAGGGACACACAAGACATCCTTAAAGGAGTAGTCCCCAAAACTAATAGACCCCTTCCCTATAATACTCATGTAAGTGTTGTTTCCCATAAAAATGGGAGACATAGTGCAAGGCTCAAAGAAAGTGAACATAGGTTGTGAAGATGCCATATGATGAGATGCTCCTTAATATAGAAGCCATCTCCCTAATCCAATACCTAAAGAAGCACAAAGAGAATGTCCCCTCATATCAGATGAAGTATGTAAACTAGCTATTCCTATGTTTTGTTGTTCTAAAGAAGAAGAATCAGGAGAAGAAGATGATGCAGACATCCTAGAAGGAAAATCAATCTGATGTTTCTAAATAAGATGTTTTAGCTCATCAATGTCCTTCTTGTAACAATTATGTTGTGTATGTCGTTCCCTATTGCAATATGAACATGTAGTCTTCTGCTTCCTAGATGATTTCATCTTTGAAGAGGAGGATGAATCTGAGGGCTCCTTCTGCTACTCATGAGGTTTGGAATCCTTTTGTTTCTGTTTCTTTCCTTTTCCTGTAGAAGCCTTCTGATCTCTAGGCTCCTGTGATGCAATAAGTGTCTGTGATGAGGAAGAAGGTTTCACGGTGCCCATGCTAGCTAACTTATCTCTCTCTCGAGTGAGAGATGAAGTAAAGTCATCAAGAGATGGCATAGTGAATCTCGTACCAAGTTTATCCCTAGTGGCATAAAAGGTAGATACAAAAACTGAATAATCTAGTCCAAGCTTAGAAAGAATGGGCAATATCAACTGAGAGTCTTCTTTCTAAACACCACACTGTGACAACTGCAATCTAAGAGACTCAAGAGTTTGGTGAAAAACTCCTAGATGCTATCAACATCCCTAGGATTTAATCCAATCAGCTCATTCTCTAACTGAAACCCTCTCATAGTATCCTACTTCCCAAACAAAGACTCCAAAGTAGTCCATATCTAATTCGGTGTAGTGCAAGACTCAATATGAAAAAGAAGGTCAGATGAAAGAGATAGATATAATGTACCATAAGCTTCATCACATCTATTAAACCAATTTATCTTTTTAGTAGCACCTATAGGTTAAATTTTTGTACCCATGGTTACCTTGTACAACCCTTTGTGTTTCAAATGAATCTCCATTTTTTTTTTCCAACCAAAATAGTTGAATGGAGAAAGGGGTGCAATATTATGTGTATCCATGACAGAGAAAAACAATATATACTCTTAAATAAAAAACAATGCTCGCTGATCTAAAAAAAATAGCCAGATTGCATGCTTCCCAAGAAAATATCTAAAAAGGTAAAGGCTAAGATCAAAGAAGAATATCAGATACCTAGTAAATTTTTTTGAAAAAATAGGGCTAGTTCTAAGATCTGTGTAGAGCACTGAACCATCTTTCCAACACCTATTTTTTTCTCAAAATGGAGCCAGGATAGAAAAGTTACGCCTCTCGGAGTGAAAACAACTTCTGGCTTTAATAGGCGAAAAAAGCATCAAAACTAAAAAATTAGGAAATCAAACCTCCACCACTAGAAAGAGCATCAAACCAGCTTTCTGACAATATATTTTTTTTGAAAAAAGGCCTCCGTTTTCAAAAGGTATGAGCAAATACACGTGCAAAAAATCAGCACCCAGGGGCTGGTCCTTAGTCTGCCATGTGACCATCCGCTGCAGGGTCTAAGAAAAAAAACCATCAGTTTGAGTGGGCATTGGACCCTCCTCTTCAATATGACCATGACTAAAGTATTTAAAGTTGGGGCCGAAGCCCTCAGTCACATATGTGACCGTCAGAGGGGCTGGAGGTCGCTGGTGGGGCTGAAAAGACTCCTGGTCCCCACGAGACCCAGGTTGAGTGGAAATAAGCCTGCGGGGGCTCTAGTGGAGTAGAGCGGTGCTGGAGGAGCGAGCCACCAGTGGCGGTGGTGCATGTGATGGCCACTAGGTGGAGAACTGGTGGCATACTCTTTATAACTGGCAATACAACTTTTTTAAGTGCTTTTTTATTTTATTTTTTATTTTTTTGAAATTTCTAGCCTCGATCTACGTGCCCTGGGACCGTACAGCCTTGGGGCAATTTTTGTTTGCCTTTTTTTCAACTTTCACCAAAATTGATGAAATGAAAGGCGTTTCTAGGGTTTTTGGGCACTCTAATCGCGATGGTAACGTCTGTTTGGCCCAAAAATGCACAAAAAATTAGGCTACCCCCAGATCTACAAAAAATTAGTCTGGCTTGGAACCCTTGCACATAAGAAAATATTGTGAGAGAATATCTTCAAAACAAAAATAAACAGCTATAGATCTGGAGCTCTGATACCATGTAGAAGCTAAAAAACCAACTTCACAGTCCCCAAGAATCACTTGCAAGAAATCACTTATCACATGCAATAGATATTCAGAACAAAAAAGAAAAAATGTTTTGGAACCCCTCAGAGCCAATATGTGCAAGCAAAAACCAGAATAATGATTATATGAAAGTAGTTATTTTACAAATAATACAAAATCCTTCAAAAAGGCAATCATGCACAACCCTATTGTTATCTTGAGCAAAAATACAACTCAACAAGATAAGGATAAGAATTAACCTAGGAAATAAAATATGCCTAAGTAAACTTTGCTAAAGTGTAATTAAATAATTAATTACACTAACAATAAAGAGGGAAGGAGATGTAG
The DNA here is from genome assembly GCA_007258455.2 of Sequoia sempervirens. Classification (NCBI taxonomy): domain Eukaryota; kingdom Viridiplantae; phylum Streptophyta; class Pinopsida; order Cupressales; family Cupressaceae; genus Sequoia; species Sequoia sempervirens. Next base: position 6,115 of record VDFB02054128.1, on the reverse strand, counting down.
AGAGAGATGATAGATAGAGAGAAGTAGAGACTGGAGATATGGACTGAGAAGAAAGGAGATAGAGGTGATTGTGAGAGAGAGAGAGTGAGAGGAGAGAAAATGAGGAGAGAGAGGAAGGGGTGAGAGAGATAGAGAGTAGAGAGGGAGGGGGAGAGATAGAGAGTAGAGAGGGAAGAAGAGAGTAGGAAAGAAAGATGGGGGAGGGAGAGAGAGAGGTAGGGTGCCATAAACAAATGGCCCCTTGTCATTTTCATGGCATTTTAGGTCTTGTTTCATGGTGTTTGATATATTTTGCTCTAATTTTATGTTGTTACATGGCTTGAACATGCATATTTAGGTACTAAAATTCAATTAATGTCATCTTGTGAAGGATTTGTGAAGTTTTGTAAGACATTTCTACATTCTTCTAGACTCTATTTATTGTAATTCACCTAAAAATCACCTTTTCATCACTAAACAAGTCCTATTTTGAAGTGTTGTAAAGTCTTGGAACAATATTTCATGCTTTTCTAGGCACAACTTCACTATTTATCCCTTTCTCATTCTTTATTTGACCCATTTATTCTGTCATGTGTCTTAATTAAGTGCATTTTTGAATGTTAACCTGACAAATAACATTAAATACACTAAGCATGATTAGGAAGCAGATGACTTGTTAGATGGTTGACATGCACTTGCCTTATTAGCCTTTTTGCTTTTCTCTTTTTATTTTCCCTTTTGTTTTCCTTTCATGTGTGTCTCGTGTTCCCCTGTATCATGTGTTTGATGTTCCCTCTCTTCGTACACTTCTTCTATTCATATCTCTATTCTTCTATTTGTCATACATTGTCTTTTTCATTTTTGTTTTTTGTTCTCCTTTTGGGAATGATGCAAAGCATATAAATGCCTTATGTATCTTCCATGTTGACCCAAAAGGTCCTTATCTTTTTCATTTTGTTTTTTTTTTTCCTTTTGGGGATGATACAAAGTATAGAGATGCCCTATGTCTCATCCATGTTGACCTAAACGGTCCTTGTCATTTTCATTTTTGTTTTGTGTTCTCCTTTTGGAGATGACACAAAACATAGAGACACCCTATGTCTCTTCCATGTTGAACAAAAATTTCTTTGTCTTTTTTACTTTTGTTTTGTGTTTTCCTTTTTGGGATGATGCAAGGCATCAAGACTAAAATTTCTCCTTGATGTTGACCCAAAATTTTTTTCACTTTTATGTCACCTTTTCATTTTCTTTCTTTTCATTTGTGTTTTCCTTTTGGGGATGATGCAAGGCATTGAGACCACAATGTCTCTTCCATTTTGACCCAAAATAGACTTTCTTTTTCTTTTCTTTTTTCTCTCTTTTTGTCATTCTTACAGTTCTATGTGCTATAGGGAATGATGATAGTTCTGAGCTCTTTCATAAACACATTGCAACAATGAACATACTGACCCCAAATCCATATATCCCTTATGTGTTTTGTGTGCTTTCTCTTTTGGGTGGTAACTCCCTTTCTTTGTTTTTATTTTCCTTGACATGACATAACCTAACTTCAAAACATATGACTTGGCATAGGGATTTCCAAGTTGGTTCTCATGTCTTTTTATCTTTTTTATTTTTCTTTTCTTCTCTACTTTAAAGAAATTGTTCACAAAATGATGTGTCACAATTCCTTTAAAGTGGGGGGCATAGATTACCATAATTCATGTGCATTCTTGGTTCTTAGTGTAGCCTTGTCATTTATATGATGCGTTTGTCACTTTGTGGATGACATTGGGTGTGATTTCCTTCATAAGTGTGATCTATCTCAACATATTGCATTCCTCTCAGTGGCCTGATGTGATGCACTGCATCCCCTAAGTTGTGAATATACTATTCTTTGATTGGTCCTCTCTTGGATACATTAGACACAATGTCGCCTAAGTGACTAACCTTGCATGAACTGAACAAGACTCCTTTGAACATTTTACATTTAGCACTTTACATTTTTACTCTTGACATTTTTTCATTTTACATTTTTACATCTTTTTGCCACCATGCATAGCACAACTTGCATGACTATGGTACCTTTCTTTGTTTTCATGACATTTTTCTTTGTGGCACCTTGTTAAATTTATCAGTGGGTTTGACTTTAATATGGTTAAGCGGGAAGCCCACCTAGGGGCATGACTTTTCCCCATAGCCATCTTTGTGTTTGTGAGTGCATACCAACTAGCAAATGTATCTCACCCTTTTGGGCTTTCTCACCTTGTGAACAACCAAAATTTCCATGGTCCTAGAGTGAGTATAGTTGGGCTTTCTCACCTAGTGGATCATTATGTGTTTTGTCACCCTAGAGTGAGTATACATTCTCTTTTTCATACAATTAGCCTATATCTAATCTAAAACTAGTTGGATTGACGATCAAAGCTTCATTTAATTCTTTCCTTTCAACACTTGTGTGTTCCTTTTTTCTTATGTCTAGTTTTCCATGGGACCTTCATCCTGGGGGCTTGATCATCCCTCCTAATTGTTTACATTCCATCTTGCAAATGTAAGTGCATTTGAACCCTCCTTTCAATGTTCATAGCAACTTTGGTTTGAGTTTGAAGCAAATTCATCCTCTCACTAAAGTGGGGGCGAAATGTACCATATAAATATGGCCCCATGTCATATTCATGGCCTTATAGGTCTTGTTTCATGGCGTTTGATCTATTTTTATTTGATTTTATGTTGTGACATGGCTTGAACATGCATATTCAGGTACTAAAGTTCAAATAATGACATCTTGTGATGGTTTTGTGAAGTGTTGTAAGACATTTCTACATTCTTCTAGACTTTATTTATTGTAATTCACCTAAAATCACCTTTTTATCACTACAAAAGTCCTATTTTAAAGTGTTGTAATGTCTTGTAACAAGATTTCACGCTTTTCTAGGAACATCTTCACTATTATCCCTTTTTGATGCTTTATTTGGCCCATTTATGCCCTCATATGTCTTAATTAAGTGTATTTTTGAATGTTAGCTTAACAAACAACATTAAATACATCTTAATTCTAGACACATATTTTCATATCCTAGGTGGGACCCATTTGCCATGGGTGGTGAATGAGTCCCCCTTGGCTCCAAATTCAATTTTTTTTAATTTTCCTTTTGGTTTTTTATTCAAAAACACTTGATGTAAGCATATGATGAGGTATGACTAGTTAACTAAGGCACAAGTGTGTATAAATATGTGATTTTCACCTCATTTTGTATCCCCTACAATTCTCCAAAATTCATACATCATATTCAAGTATTCAAGCATTCTACAACATACATTCAAGATATATTCAAGCACTTTGGAGCATCCACAACATTCTAGATTCATCAAACATTTCCCAAGTGCACTCTGTTTCATCTCATTTCTTTCTATTCTACATCATTTCTTCATTTAGTTCATTGTTTGCATATCACAGTGTGTTTCCAAACATAGTTTAAATCTTAGTTTTGCATTTAAATTCATTCATTTAAATCACTTGATTGCATTTAGTTTACTTAATTTAGACAACATTCCACATAAAATTATTTGAATGAATTAGTTAACATTTTTGGCCCTACCTCTCTCCTTTTAGGTGAAAAACCCTAGAAGAGTTAGAGAAGTCCTAGAGAGCCAAAAATCAATGCTTCATTTTCGTGAACCTGTATTTTGAAAACTTTTCATTTCTGATTTCATTTTCATATTCCATCTTAGATTAAATTTGCATCAACATTCAATTAGGACATTATTTTTTTCTCACATTCTAGGACTTTTCATATTGCATTAGTGAAAAATTCATTTAGATTTCATTGTTGCATTGCATCTTATTAAAAAAATTGAAAATATGCATTCTACATCCTTGATTGCATTCTTTAGAGCATTAAATTCATCTTCAAATTTTTGAAAAACACAAAAAATCATCATACTGGGACTCATTCGCCACCCTAGGTGAATTAGTCCCTCTACACTTTTTACACACCATTTTTTGCATTTTTTTCGCATTTTCTTGCATTTTTGTTTTATGTGGTTACATTTCTATTACAATTAGTAGCATTTCTTTTCTTTTCATATTAGACACCTTAGATTACATTTCATTTGCATTCACCTCTCCTTCATGGTATTTGTATGAGTGTTTGATGCCCCATTGATAATACTTTAGTGAGAAAAAGTTCTAGACTATTGGCTTCCCATGATAGCACTTTCGTTGTGGACCTTGGGATCTCATGTTTTCTTACTCCTAGTATGGGAAGTGGTGCATTAGGCACTAACAATACCACATCTATTCCTTCACCTTTCCATCCAATGAATGTTGACATCTAAAATAATTCCTTCCCACAAGAAAAGGTCATTAATATTCATGAGTATTTTACACATTTACAATAATATTTGTCACTTGAAAACATTTCCACCACTGCCATACCTACCATTGACAATCTTCATCATTTTATTGCAAGTGATGATTGCTTTCAAGTGATGAAGAGAATTGCTAATATTTAACATAAACATGCCTCTTCTAATGCTCAATCCATAAACACTTTTGTAAGCCAAGGAGGGCCTCAAGTTCTTCCCTGTTCAACCATAGCATCTATACAAACTTATACCGATCCACAAGTCCACACAACTATGCATAGGGTTAATTATGTGGCTACTTTCCTGATTCCACCTAGCATTCCTAGTTCTCTTGTGGCATTGCAAGTACCCTCCACCAACTTCACGCCTCATAGTATTCCTTTCACTTCATAGGTATGTGCAGGATCATCATGGAAAAAACAAGCCCTTAAGTGGCAAAAATTTAGAAAAATCAGAGTTAGGAAACTTGATATAAAAATTTGAATAAGTTATCTATATTATTTCAAAAATATGCAAGAAAAAAATATATAGCAAATTGAATGTAGTTTCTAAACTACTAGGTTTGTTTAAAAAAAATTTATTTATGAAAATTTGAATTTCAATGCAAGGAAAATTTAAATTTCTTGAAACAAGAAGTGTTTGTCTGACCACCCTAACCACAATAAAATGATAATATTTTTTATAATATTTTAGATATAAGTAGAGGACTCATGCCCCGATGTGATGCATATTTTTTTGCCTTTTTTTTCCAAGTAAATAATTAATTATGAATTTTTTATTACAACTTTTTTAAAAATATAAAAACTCGCATGTCTAACCACCTTAACTTGGTTAAAAATTCATTGAATTCAATTTTTATTTTTTTAATCCTATGGTATGTGAAGCATAGAATGTGATGCATGTTTTGGATTCAAAAAATGTGATACCGTTTGAAAGCTATAGATGTTTTCCAATGAGCCTATCAATCAGGACTTTAGTCATAATTTGAATAGAAATTGAATAATAATTACTTATTAAATTCAAAGTAAAGAATAATTTATATCGATGGAAAACTAAGAATCTCCTTTACAAACCCTTTTGTTTCATCAATTTTGGGTAAAAAAAGAGTCGTCAGCCACATACCCAGCATATTGCCACTTTTTGGTCCATCATGATCCTGCACATACCCTCACATAATATCACTTACACTCCACCATTTTCTCTTCCACCTCAACCCACTTACCCTGATCCTATTCTTACACAACTCCTTAATCTCATTTCATCCATGTAACATCAACTTTCCACCATTAGCCAAGGTCAATCTGCTCCAACCACATATCATGTCTATAGCAGCCCCTTATCCTTAGAAATAGTGCATACCCCAATTCCACAAGGGATAGAAATGCCTTAGTTTGAGAAATACAAAGGTAAAGAGACCCTATTAACCATGTTAATGCTTATACAACTTTTTGTAGTGACTTTTTCCTTGATGATAAATTGCTAGCCAAACTGTTTCCAAGGACCTTGAAAGATACAACATTAGAATGGTTTTCCAACTTTCCCAATCATTCCATTTGTTCATTCAATGAATTGGTGGATGCTTTCATTAGTCACTTTCAAGTTCACATGACCCCTAAAAAGACAATGACTGACTTCATGAGATGTAGACAAAACAAAGATGAAAAAGTAATGAAATTTATCTCATAATACCAATCCTTGTATGCTCAAATTGATGTCAAGATTCTTGATGGACATCTGTAAAATATGTTTATCAAAAACTTGAACACACACCTTTAGGATAAGCTAACAA